>SJYX01006005.1:63952-96772 GCA_006410675.1 Oreotragus oreotragus
TTTCTTACATGATAGTATACATATTTCAATGCTATTCTCCCAAATCATCCCACCCTCTCCCTCTCCCTCAGAGTCCAAAAGTCCGCTCTACACATCTGTGTCTCTTTTGCTGTCTTGCATACAGGGTCCTCATTACCATCTTTCTAAATTCCATATATATGTGTTAGTATACTGTATTGGTGTTTTTCTTTCTGGCTTACTTCACTCTGTATAATCGGTTCCAGTTTCATCCATCTTATTAGAACTGATTCAAATGTATTCTTTTTAATGGCTGAGTAATACTCCATTGTGTATATGTACCAGAGCTTTCTTATCCATTCATCTGCTGATGGACATCTAGGTTGTTTCCATGTCCTGGCTATTATAAACAGTGCTGCGATAAAGACTGATTATTCCAGGAAGAATTATCTTGTGGAATTTGGGGATGGGAAAAAAGGAGAAAATTATACCCATTTCTTCTTAATACATTTATCTATGCCCCTCTTTCTCCATGTCTAGGTTGTTATGCTTGCTGCATAAATTCTGATTTTCCTTTAATCAGTAAGTCCAATATGTCACTAACTGTGTTTGAAATATAGCTCCCTGAACATATGATGACTGCCTGAATAAATTACTAAATAAAGAAATATAGCATACAGTGACTGTGCATGGCTGTTGAAGAAAAAGACTATCTCTTTTATCATGGTACATTTCACCTGCTACACTTTTTGCTTTCTACCTAGAGAAATGGGTTGCTTGCTATTTTATCAAGTGCATAAGAACAGGAATTGACATTTTGAATATTACCAAAACACAAAATCTTGGAACTAGTGCCCCAAAACAGTGCCATAGTTACTAAAACTCCAAAGGACTTGTATTAAAACAATAGTTAAAAGACAGTTATATCTGTGGGTTTATCCAGAGGCTCCTTTAGCGCTAAATGTAAGGGCCAGAGTATTGCAGCTACACCCTGCAGGAGAAGCCAGCCAACCTTTCATCTCTCATCACTGGCTTTCTTTTTGCCAGTCTCAGCTCCTAAAGCCACAATGACTGAAATCTCCAGAGTCTGTCAATTAAATCTTATGTAACAAAATTCTGATATATCTCTGTTTTGCAAATAACACTATTTTACTTGCATCTTCCCTCTTCCATGGGTACTCATAAGCACCTGTTGTTTTCTAGCATTGTCTTGGCCATTTTTAGGATTTCAAATAGATTATGAGCTAGGTGGCAAGTAGGAGAAACACACACATATGGTTTTGGGAAAACACATGAAAACATCATTAAGCACTTAAAAATAAAGAATTATATACTCTTAAAGAAACAGGAAGAGAACCAAGCAGAGATAGAACTAACATCTTCAAACATAGGTTAAAAAAAAAAAAAAAGCAAAGACCAGGCAGGTTAGTCAATNTTGGGAAAACACATGAAAACATCATTAAGCACTTAAAAATAAAGAATTATATACTCTTTAAAGAAACAGGAAGAGAACCAAGCAGAGATAGAACTAACATCTTCAAACATAGGTTAAAAAAAAAAAAAAAGCAAAGACCAGGCAGGTTAGTCAATGGAAATTCAGTCACTGATGTCCTGATTTCCATCTCCCAAACCACAAGTTGTACCTTCAATTTTATTCTTGATAATACATATAAAATACTTTGACACAAAGAACATGAAAATATCTTTGAGTAAATCAAGAAATATACCTAAAAGGACAAATTAAAATCATACCGGGGTATTGTTTCTTCAAGATTATTGAGAGTTTTTCTTTGTTTTTGGCACAATGAAAAGCAGAACAAACTTGGGGTGAACAAAAGACAGGCAGTTTACCATCATGCATTGTGATCGTGCACTGGCCTGAGGCTGAATCTAATATCGTTCATGCACCTGTCACAATGGTATCTGGAAGTTGGTATTCATCATCAAGAAAACCAAGAAGCTCAGGGTGTCACCATCCAATATTGCTGAGGTCAGAGGAATGACTAGAACCAGGAAATTTCAAAGTTTATAAAACAAAAGGGAAAACAGCTGTAAAAGATGAGATCCAAAGAGACAAATTTGTATAAGGAGGAAAACAGATGTTGCTTAAATTTATTTCCTGTTTCATTCCTGTCAATGATGTAGCTTTCTGAACTCAGACATTAAGCCCAGATGGTTCAGGCCAAAGGAGACCTGTGCCCAGAGACCTCGTATCAACCAATTTGTAAAAATCTATTAATTTTTATGATTTTACTGCAGTCTTTATTTGCATGACTTTCAATTTCTGAATTTAAAAAATAATTTTAAACTTTTACTAAGACACAAAAATCCCTTTCTGGCCAGATTCATGCAAGGAATTATTTTAAAAGATCAAAATGAAATTCAAGGAGGTAGAACTGTCTCTGGCAACATTCATAAGGAAAGAAAGTGTATGATTAAGATTCTAGATGCAAGCACATGACACAATCTAATGTTATAGGGGAATAAATCTAGAGTGAAATATACTGATTAGACAAAAAAGAATGGTTGAAACAAAATGATGATCAACATTCAACTCAAAAAATTTGAAATAACAACCTAAATGTCCATCAGCGGATGAATGGATAAGAAAGCTGTGGTATATATACACAATGGAGTATTACTCAGCCATTAAGAAGAATACATTTGAATCAGTTCTAATAAGATGGATGAAACTGGAACCAATTATACAGAGTGAAGTAAGCCAGAAAGAAAAACACCAATACAGTATACTAACACATATATATGGAATTTAGNGAGGAAACCAGAATAGAAAGAGACACATGTACCCCAATGTTCATTGCAGCACTGTTTATAATAGCCAGGACATGGAAACAACCTAGATGTCCATCAGCGGATGAATGGATAAGAAAGCTGTGGTATATATACACAATGGAGTATTACTCAGCCATTAAGAAGAATACATTTGAATCAGTTCTAATAAGATGGATGAAACTGGAACCAATTATACAGAGTGAAGTAAGCCAGAAAGAAAAACACCAATACAGTATACTAACACATATATATGGAATTTAGAAAGATGGTAATGAGGACCCTGTATGCAAGACAACAAAAGAGATACAGATGTGTAGAGCGGACTTATGGACTCTGAGGGAGAAGGAGAGGGAGAGGATGGGATGATTTGGGAGAATAGCATTGAAATTTGTATACTAACATGTAAGAAATGAATTGCCAGTTTATGTTCAATGCAGGATGCAGGACGCTTGGGGCTGGTGTATGGGGATGATCTGGAGGGATGATGTGGGGTGGGAAGTGGGAGTGGGGTTCATGTTTGGGAGTTCGTGTAAAAAATAAATAAATACAAAAAAAAAAAGATACATGAGATGAGATGAATCTCATTGATATCTTCAGGACATGCCATCCAAATAGAGAAGAATACACCTTTTTCTCAAGTGCACATGGAACATTCTCCAGGATAGACCACATCTTGGGTCCCAAATGAAACCTCAGTAAAATTAACAAAGTTGATTTTGTATCAAGCATCTTCACTGACCGCAACATTATGAGACTAGACATCAATTAGAAGAAAAAAAAGAAAAACAAAACTGTAAGAAACACAAACACATGGAGAGTAAACAACACGTTTCTAAATGACCAACAGGTTACTGGAGGAATAAAAATAGAAATCGAAAACTTTCTAGGAAAAAAATGACGATGAAAACACGACAACTCAAAACCTATGGGATGCAGGAAAAGCAGTTCTAAGAGGGACGTTTGTAGCAATACAATCTTAACTCTAGAAACAAGAAAAGCATCAAATAGACAACCTCAGTTGACTCCTAAAACAATCGATAAAGAGGAACAACAACAACAAAAAATAGCGAAAATTAGTACCTGGAAAGAAATTATAAAGACCTGAATAGAAATAAATGAAAAAATAAATGAAAGAAACAATAGCAAAGATTAATAAACCAAAAACTGGTTCTTTGAGAAGATAAAAAACATTGATAAACCTTTAGCCAGACTCATCCAGACAAATAGAGAGATGAATCAAATCAACAACCTAAGGAATGAAAAAGGAGAGGTTCCAACAGAAAATGAAGAAATGCAAAAGATTATAAGAGACTATTAGGAACAACTCTAAGTCAATGAAATGGATAACCTGGAAGAAATGGACAGATGTTTAAAAAAGCTCATTCTTCCAAGACTGAACCAAGAAGAAACAGAAATTATGAAGCACCCAAATACAATCTCCAAATCGAAGCTGTGATCGAAAAATTCCCAAAAGCCAAAAGCCCAGGACCAGATGGCTTTACAGGTGAAGTCTATCAAACATTCAGAGATGAGCAAATGCCTATGCTTTTAAAACTCTTTCAAAAAACTGCAGAGGAAGGAACATTTCCAAACTCATTCTGCAATGCTACCATCACCCTGATATCAAAACCATAGACAAGACCAAATAAGAAAACTACAGACCAATATCAATGATGAACACGGATTTAAAAAATCGTCAGCAAAATTTTAGCAAACAGAATTCAACAACACATCAAACACCATGATCAAGTTGGATTTATTCCAGGGATGCAAGGATTCTTCAATATTTGCAAATCAATCAATGTGACAGACCATATTAACCAAAGGAAAGCTAAAAATCAAATGATAATCTAAATAGATGCAGAAAAATCCATTAAATTAAAAAATTTTAAATCATTAAATTAAAAATAAAGTTTAAAAATAAATAAACTAAAAAAAAAAGTTTAAAACGTTGAAACAACTCAAATGTCCATCCACTGGTGATCGAATAAATAAAACATACAATCCAAAAATTATTTGGCCATCAAATGAATGGATTTCTTATACAAGCTATAACATGGTAGAGGTCTGAAATGATTATGTTAATTAAAAGAAGCCAGGAACAAAAGGCTGTGTATTGCATTATACTGTNGGGGAGGTGGGAGGGGGGTTCATGTTTGGGAGTTCGTGTAAAAAAAAAATAAATACAAAAAAATAATAAAATGCAGTTAATAATAAAAAAAATTGAAATAGGAAACAAAGTAAGGACGTATTTTTTAGATCAAAGTAGACAAAAATTATAGAAAATTAGTGAAAAAAATCTTTGAAAATAGTAAGTCACATGTATGATAAAACAAAACAAGTGAAAAAAACAAAGAAAGAAAGATCAGACACAGGAATGAATAAACATCTACAAATATAATAGAGATGTACGTGAATATGAAAGTTGCTCAGTCTTGTCCGACTCTTTGTGACCCCATGGACTATAGAGGCCATTGAATTCTCCAGGCCAGAATACTGAAGTGAGTAGCCTTTCCCTTCTCCAGGGGATCTTCCCCACCCAGGGATCAAACCCAGGTCTCCTGCATTGCAGTTGGATTCTTTACCAGCTGAGCCACAAGGGAAGTAAGATGAGGTCAAATAAAATCATGAATAACTATTTACTTACAAATTAGAAAATTTTATTTCTTGGATTCATTTCAGCAAAATACAACAATGCCAACTAGCTCAGTGAGAAACAGAATTTTAAATATACCAATAATTTCAAACATATTGATATATTAATCCANTTGGATTCTTTACCAGCTGAGCCACAAGGGAAGTAAGATGAGGTCAAATAAAATCATGAATAACTATTTACTTACAAATTAGAAAATTTTATTTCTTGGATTCATTTCAGCAAAATACAACAATGCCAACTAGCTCAGTGAGAAACAGAATTTTAAATATACCAATAATTTCAAACATATTGATATATTAATCCAAGACTCATAAAAACCTGCTCTTGGCCATTTACTAGTAAGTTCTATACTGACACTACTACTTACATATCTAGTAGTTAATGTGATCTAATGAAGATAATTTTAACCTGTTTTGTGGTAAACTGGATGAATTCTACCTCAGAATAATATCTTTACATGCAAAAAATAAATACAAGTAGTCCTTGGCTTGCATAGTACATACAATACGGTAACACAGAGTCTATGTTAGTTGCCACAAAACTATGCAAAACAAGGACTGTCTGTATATAAAATTACAAAAAAATACTAAATATAATTATTAAATATTAAATAATAAATGAATATCTTGCTTCTTGATTAATGCAGTAAAGCAATAAATAAGTTCTAAAAGCAATTATTTTATCCACCATAATTTGAAAAAGGTGATGAACACTATTTTGAGATATCTGCAACAACTGAAAAGTGACATAAAACTATATCTAAATACTGTCATTGGTGAAGGAACAGATACTCTCTTTTTTTTAACAGATACTCTCAATATTAGATTATTGAATTATTTTGCCTATATTCGTATTCGGAGAAAGTATTAAAATTCAGCTTTAGGTTAGTGAAAATAAACATGTACATTTTTCCCCTTCCAAATTTTTGGATGACCTAAATTTCATCCATGTTACCCTTGATTCATAAATTCAGATTAGGAACCTTTAAACCTCAGGTTAAAAGGCAAATTGCTCAACTCTTTGCACTACATTTCCTTGTCTATAAAAAGGGAATAATAGTACTATCTATTGTGATATAGTGTTAAAAAAACAGATTAATTAATATAATATAAATCAATTAGAAGAATAGGTTCAACTATATGAATATTTTCTACTATTATTATTTATGTTATGAATCTTTTATTGAACAGTTAATTTCTATCCAATAAAAGCTGTTCCAGAATATAGAAAAAGATAGACAATGTTCATATGATTTAATGAAAGTAGTGATATTATCCCAGAGAAGGCAATGGCACCCCACTCCAGTACTCTAGCCTGGAAAATCCATGGACGGAGGAGCCTGGTAGGCTGCAGTCCGTGGGGTCGCTAAGTGAGCGACTTCACTTTCACTTTTCACTTTCATGCATTGGAGAAGGAAATGGCAACCCACTCCAGTGTTCTTGCCTGGAGAATCCCAGGGATGGGGGAGCCTGGTGGGCTGCCCTCTATGGGGTCGCACAGAGTCGGACACAACTGAAGCGACTTAGCAGCAGTGATATTATCCAAAATCAGATAATGACAAAATACAAAAGCAATCAGAAATTCATTTCACTTATGAACATAGGAGGAAGAACCCTAAAATAAATATATTCATAAATAATAAATCCTGCTTAGTTTATTAACATCAGGAAATTTACCAATGACACCACATTAACAAACTAAAGATAAAAATTATATAATTACCACAATAGACACAAAAAAGCAGTTGTCAAAATTCAGCACTTACTTAGGACAAAAATTCTTTTTAAGCTAGGAATGCAAGGGAATTTCCTTAATTCAGAAAGGCCATAATTTAGAAAAGTACAACAAAAAATCAAATTTAATGTTAAAAAAAATGTATATAAGAACCCTTTAAGATCAGGAGTTAAAAAGGTGTCTACTATCACCAGTATTCTTTAACAGAGAATGGCCAATATAATAATCACAATGTAATCAATAAAAGGTATGAGAAGCATTAAGGGAGAGTTCATCTATATAGAAAAGTCTGCAGAATGAATAGAAAGATCATTAATATCAAAATGAAATTTTAGCATACTTATTAAAATCAAGATAAACATTAAAATGGATTAAATTTATTTATATGATATAATCAAATATAAAATACAATAACAAATACAAATAGTGGTGTCTCGTTAGCAGTAACAAAAAGAGTTATGATATTAACCAAAATTAAGAGTATCTAGCAAACATCTTATCAAAAATACTAGGACTGTTTAAAAGGATATGAAGGAAGAACACTGGAGAGATTCTATGGTGCTGAACTGGAGTACTCACTACTATGAAAATAGAATTATCTCCTAATGACTAATTTTGCTCCAATCATAATTCTAATTGGCTTTTGAAAGGAGTTCAACATATACATTCTAAAATTTCTGTGAAAGAATAAAAATCCATGAGCATTTAAGTATATATTCTGAAACAAAAATGTATAACAAAACGGACTAGACACTAAACAAACTTTGAAGCAAATGTATAAAAGCCACATGGTACAGGTCACAGAACAGATCACAAAATCAATGGAACCAAATGTAAAATTCTGACCAGACCTATATGTGTACAGATACTTAATACTGATTGAAGGTAAGACTTTGGCTATGTCCATAACGCTCCATCTTGAGCAGATTAAAAAAAAAAGAGACTGTGGTAAAGATGACAAAATGAAAATTTTGTCTGGAAAAATGATAGCAGCAGTGACAGAAAGTTTTTCTCCCCTTCTAAATCCCTACATAAAAGCAGACAGAGCAACTGGATTAAAAAATCCCACAACAGAGCAACTGGATTAAAAAACCCACAAACCAATAGAAACCATTTCCAACAAATTAGGTGATTAAATATCTCCATGACACCCTCTCCTGCAACAAACACAAGAGAGTAGGGGTAAACCACCAACATCCAAATTCTCTCCATGATATTATAATCATGGGACAGACCATATGACAGTCTCCAGTGGCATATTTGAATGATAAAACTATAAAAGGAAAAGCGCAAAGATGTGATCACTCTGAACGTCAGGATAGTGATCATCAGTGGCTGAAGAGAGGGTAGCGTGACTGGAATGGGGACACTTAGGGGGATTGTTTCTGAGGTGACAAAGTTCTATTGCTTGGCCTTGGTGATGCCTGACTTACAACTGCGAAACTGCTGCAGTGCATAGACAGCTGGAACATACGTTCATATCATACTACACTTAGTACTTTTTTATTGCATTAAAATTTCCCCAAAAATACAATAGAATGTGGTAGTAAATCAAGAAGATGGCATATATGTTTTCCTCAAAGCCCAAAGCTATAAGCTAGAAAGGCCACAGGCCATCTATTTCCCTAAGCCAAGCTTCAAGAATAGGGCTTAAACTTCTCTAATAGTCACATGTGATCACAAATAATAAAATCATATATAGAGAGAGCAGTATATTTAGAAATATTTCTCACTCAAAATTCTAGAACTTCTCAATAAATTTTAAACTAAAGTATTAGGACTGTGCTCTCATTCATAGATAATTGATAGGTGGCTGATACCATACAGAGATTTTATGATTAACTGCTTTTATAATAAAAGTGACAGACTTTATGATAATCTATCCAACTCGTCCATCCATGTCCCAATAATGATAATAAATGTGGCTATTATAGTTTATATTTAAAAATAAATTTCACATATATTATTACATTAGATCTTTCCAATATCTCTAAAAATTAATTCAGATGCATTTAACACTATTTCTTTTTCACTCTTGAACCCAAGAGGGTTAATTAAGTTGCCCAAGATTACACAGTAAGTTAGTGGAAGAAATAAAATTCAAAGTTAAGTGTTATATTTCTCTGTCTAGTGATTTTTCTACTCATCTTAAGGTACTGATTTTTTTCTGTATTTGGAGCTTAGCACAGAATATTTGGCAATTAAACCCATGGGCTTAGCCTCATTAACTTAATATTCTGTGTTAATTACACTAAGAGACAGGCATGATCAAAATTGAGTTCTACCTGCAAAATATAAGTGCTCTTCAGAAATCTTTTCTTCTGCTTAAATTCATCAGAGATTACTAGGCAACCAAAGTAAAGTAATAAAAGGGATAGAAAACATGTTTTTGTTATCTACTAACAACCTTCACAACATCTGAAGTTATTTCAGAGAAGCAGATTTCCTTAGAAAATTTAAGGTATTAGTTGCAGTTAGGATATTAACAAGAACATGGATATACATAATGAAAATTCTATTNCTGCCCTCTATGGGGTCGCACAGAGTCGGACACAACTGAAGCGACTTAGCAGCAGTGATATTATCCAAAATCAGATAATGACAAAATACAAAAGCAATCAGAAATTCATTTCACTTATGAACATAGGAGGAAGAACCCTAAAATAAATATATTCATAAATAATAAATCCTGCTTAGTTTATTAACATCAGGAAATTTACCAATGACACCACATTAACAAACTAAAGATAAAAATTATATAATTACCACAATAGACACAAAAAAGCAGTTGTCAAAATTCAGCACTTACTTAGGACAAAAATTCTTTTTAAGCTAGGAATGCAAGGGAATTTCCTTAATTCAGAAAGGCCATAATTTAGAAAAGTACAACAAAAAATCAAATTTAATGTTAAAAAAAATGTATATAAGAACCCTTTAAGATCAGGAGTTAAAAAGGTGTCTACTATCACCAGTATTCTTTAACAGAGAATGGCCAATATAATAATCACAATGTAATCAATAAAAGGTATGAGAAGCATTAAGGGAGAGTTCATCTATATAGAAAAGTCTGCAAAATGAATAGAAAGATCATTAATATCAAAATGAAATTTTAGCATACTTATTAAAATCAAGATAAACATTAAAATGGATTAAATTTATTTATATGATATAATCAAATATAAAATACAATAACAAATACAAATAGTGGTGTCTCGTTAGCAGTAACAAAAAGAGTTATGATATTAACCAAAATTAAGAGTATCTAGCAAACATCTTATCAAAAATACTAGGACTGTTTAAAAGGATATGAAGGAAGAACACTGGAGAGATTCTATGGTGCTGAACTGGAGTACTCACTACTATGAAAATAGAATTATCTCCTAATGACTAATTTTGCTCCAATCATAATTCTAATTGGCTTTTGAAAGGAGTTCAACATATACATTCTAAAATTTCTGTGAAAGAATAAAAATCCATGAGCATTTAAGTATATATTCTGAAACAAAAATGTATAACAAAACGGACTAGACACTAAACAAACTTTGAAGCAAATGTATAAAAGCCACATGGTACAGGTCACAGAACAGATCACAAAATCAATGGAACCAAATGTAAAATTCTGACCAGACCTATATGTGTACAGATACTTAATACTGATTGAAGGTAAGACTTTGGCTATGTCCATAACGCTCCATCTTGAGCAGATTAAAAAAAAAAGAGACTGTGGTAAAGATGACAAAATGAAAATTTTGTCTGGAAAAATGATAGCAGCAGTGACAGAAAGTTTTTCTCCCCTTCTAAATCCCTACATAAAAGCAGACAGAGCAACTGGATTAAAAAATCCCACAACAGAGCAACTGGATTAAAAAACCCACAAACCAATAGAAACCATTTCCAACAAATTAGGTGATTAAATATCTCCATGACACCCTCTCCTGCAACAAACACAAGAGAGTAGGGGTAAACCACCAACATCCAAATTCTCTCCATGATATTATAATCATGGGACAGACCATATGACAGTCTCCAGTGGCATATTTGAATGATAAAACTATAAAAGGAAAAGCGCAAAGATGTGATCACTCTGAACGTCAGGATAGTGATCATCAGTGGCTGAAGAGAGGGTAGCGTGACTGGAATGGGGACACTTAGGGGGATTGTTTCTGAGGTGACAAAGTTCTATTGCTTGGCCTTGGTGATGCCTGACTTACAACTGCGAAACTGCTGCAGTGCATAGACAGCTGGAACATACGTTCATATCATACTACACTTAGTACTTTTTTATTGCATTAAAATTTCCCCAAAAATACAATAGAATGTGGTAGTAAATCAAGAAGATGGCATATATGTTTTCCTCAAAGCCCAAAGCTATAAGCTAGAAAGGCCACAGGCCATCTATTTCCCTAAGCCAAGCTTCAAGAATAGGGCTTAAACTTCTCTAATAGTCACATGTGATCACAAATAATAAAATCATATATAGAGAGAGCAGTATATTTAGAAATATTTCTCACTCAAAATTCTAGAACTTCTCAATAAATTTTAAACTAAAGTATTAGGACTGTGCTCTCATTCATAGATAATTGATAGGTGGCTGATACCATACAGAGATTTTATGATTAACTGCTTTTATAATAAAAGTGACAGACTTTATGATAATCTATCCAACTCGTCCATCCATGTCCCAATAATGATAATAAATGTGGCTATTATAGTTTATATTTAAAAATAAATTTCACATATATTATTACATTAGATCTTTCCAATATCTCTAAAAATTAATTCAGATGCATTTAACACTATTTCTTTTTCACTCTTGAACCCAAGAGGGTTAATTAAGTTGCCCAAGATTACACAGTAAGTTAGTGGAAGAAATAAAATTCAAAGTTAAGTGTTATATTTCTCTGTCTAGTGATTTTTCTACTCATCTTAAGGTACTGATTTTTTTCTGTATTTGGAGCTTAGCACAGAATATTTGGCAATTAAACCCATGGGCTTAGCCTCATTAACTTAATATTCTGTGTTAATTACACTAAGAGACAGGCATGATCAAAATTGAGTTCTACCTGCAAAATATAAGTGCTCTTCAGAAATCTTTTCTTCTGCTTAAATTCATCAGAGATTACTAGGCAACCAAAGTAAAGTAATAAAAGGGATAGAAAACATGTTTTTGTTATCTACTAACAACCTTCACAACATCTGAAGTTATTTCAGAGAAGCAGATTTCCTTAGAAAATTTAAGGTATTAGTTGCAGTTAGGATATTAACAAGAACATGGATATACATAATGAAAATTCTATTTGTCTACAAAGAGAATGTTTAAGAGTTTCAGATGCCAGTTCTTTGCCATGCAACCTATGGGTGCTTAACACTGACATACTAACTACAAGCATATGTAAGGGAGCTTGTTACAATATTAATCACAGCTATCCATGTTGAGTTTTTATTCCATGTCAGCAATAAAAATTGTCACAAATGAGAACATTGGCATTAATTAAGACACTTTACTTATTCAACACCTTCTGATTTTAACTGCCCTGTTTAAAAGAAAAAAAAATTATCAGCCATACAGTATTTCTTCAGTAGCTCTGAAGCCTATTATTACATTATTTTTACAAAGATTTACAAAACAAACATGTCTGATATCTATTGATTCCTCACAAGGAATTCTGGGGGGAAAATCAATTCAACAAATCAATCCAACAAATATTTATGATCTGCTAATTAGATTTAAATATATTAACAAGAGAATCATAAGAACTGCCATTCTTCTTACAGTCTGAGCACAAAGTTAAAATGCACTGGTCACTTGAGCGCTGTTAAACATTCTTAATTTAACAGAGCTTGTAAGTACCAATATTAGAAGAGAGAATTTAGAAATAGAAGAAACAACCGAAAAATAACTTCAAATTTGTTTTCCTTTTTAAGGCACTCTATGGGAAGTAGTCTATGTTAAGCAAAGATTAGTATCATTAACCAGAATTTGCCAAACTTTATGATAGGGATATATACTGAGTTTGACAGAAGAAAGTATTTTTTTGTAAGAGTAAGTAATATCAAAACATAGTAAATATTAGAAATTTTAATTTTAATATTTTATCAGCTGTTATAATATTGCTATGTGATTACATAGCCCAATGTAGCTATGAAATTAACAACAACAACAACAAAGACGATGGATCACGTTATTCTAATGGAGTCCAGTGAATCACTGGGGCTTGATTTCATGTGAAATCACTGTTTCTCGTGAAATATTGCTGTCACCAGATGAGGAAGCCCATTCTAGACTTCTGGAGTATCAAAGACCACATGGGGAGGTAAGCAGCCATTACAAATGTCCCAACCAGGCTGAGTTCCCTATAGACTCTAGCTGAATGAATCAGCTTGAGTGAGACCAAGAAAGAACTACAGAGGACCACTGAGCAAACCATGAATGTTTAAGAAATAATATTTTTCATTGCTTTAAGTCAGAAATACACAGTTGATTTGAAAATTTGTACCAGAATTGAACAACTGCTATAACACAAATCTAAAAATTGTGGAACTGACTTTGAAACTGCTGCTGCTGCTGTTGCTGCTAAGTCGCTTCAGTCGTGACCGACTCTGTGTGACCCCATAGACGGCAGCCCACCAGGCTCCCCCGTCCCTGGGATTCTCCAGGCAAGAACACTGGAGTGGGTTGCCATTTCCTTCTCCAACGCATGAAAGTGAAAAGTGAAAGTGAAGTTGCTCAGTCATGTCCACCTCTTAAGACCCCATGGACTGCAGCCTACTAGGCTCCTCCGTCCATTGGATTTTCCAGGCAAGAGTACTGGAGTGGGGTGCCATTAGACCAGTATTAATTTTTTCTGTAGTCCTTATCATTCCTAATACTGAGAAATGGTAGACATTTAATTAGCACTGGATAATTAACCTTTCCATATCAATTGTTTTTTTTTCTTCCAGGGAGACTTAGCTTTTAATAATTTATACATCTATAAATACATAGCATATTTAAAGGTATTTAAAAGATAGGAGTTTTGCTGATTATCCTTAACTCTTTGATACCACTAAAATAGACATTTAATTTTGGCTATTTCACTTTCCATTTCAAAAACCATGCTGTGATATAGAAATAAAGGAAATTTGTTATGACTTTTACCATTTAAATCAAATCTAAGATCACTGATCCATGTATATTTATATTGAAGTTTAGCTTAGAAGTCTGGATTTGTCCTAAATAATGCTTTGCTTGGGCTGCAAGGACAAAAATGGATGAAAGAAGCCCTATGTTAAAATGCCATAGAATCCTACTGTTATAACCAAGTTTCTATAGTTTTTCTTGAATAAATTCTTTTAAATTTATTATATTCCTTATTCAGTTCCAGAGTCCTGAAATTATTTTTGACAAGTTTCTCCAATTTTATCATTGCTTTTTGAGAAGAGGATTTGCTCAGTTTCTTATTCCGTCATTCTGAAAATCTTTCTCCCTCATTTCTTCTATTGTGAGTCCTTATTTACTAGTTCTTTTCACTGATTTTTAGGTGGTCTATCATTATTAGTTTATAAAGATCTATCTGTATTACCATGCATATTATTATTCACCACTGCTTCCTTTCCTATTCATCTTCCTCTAATTTTCAGACACTGTTCTACTTCATTTTCTTTGCTTTGTTTATATAATTTTTCCCAAATATTTTCCTCAAATAATATGCATGAATGATATGTTCTATATCCAGAGTCTCAGCAACAAGAGGTATGCTATGTTCTGTTACATTATTCACCAGGGAACTTTTAACTTCTGCAAGTGATCTGGGATAGATGTTGAGTTCCATGCAAGTGAGCTCATTTACACGATCTTGACTAAGGAAAATGTTGCACCAAAACTTAAGAGAGACAAGAAAAAATCTGCTGATGACTCAGGGATATCTTAGGAACTGGATTCAAAGATATGTAAGGAAAATTCCTTTCAATAAATCAAAATCTCAGCTTATGGGAGCAAATCTAAATTCATGCTGTGTGTATTATGAAAAACCTGGGTTACGAAGCTGGCATAAAAATTGGACTACAATAGGCAACAATGCTGAGGTTCAATTAGAATTATATCCAGTACTAACTCAAGTGGTAAGTGCTATTATCCACAGCCCTCAGAGGTTCTTAAAGGAAGAAAATATCCAGGGAAGATGGGTCCATTGATAATTATGAAATGCATGATAAAGCCCAATGCCAAAAATAAAATGAAAAACCTGCATCAAAAACACTAGAGCAAAAAAAAAAACTAGAGCAAATCCAGCAACCTCAGAGGATATTGAAATATGTACATTTAATGTTTGAAAAGATATACAAAGTCATCAAGTCAGTAAAGCAATGATAGAAAATTATGAAACAAGAGGAGCCAGATTTGAAGAGTATCCAAAAAATTCATAAAGTTGAATAATAAAAATTTTAAAATGTTACATGGTTTATAGATGGGATTTTACTGAAAAGATATTAATTAACTGAAATAGATATTTTAGGATATCATCCAGACATAGACATATAAAATTAAAGAAATGTGGTAAAGCACCATGAAAAATATATATCACCATCCCATACTTCTCTCCCAAACTCCAAACCTGTAAATTCAACTGCCTATTCAACTTTGGGTATCTAATGAACTTTCCACATCCCAAAAGTCTAGAGCTGAGCTCCTGATTCTTCCACCAACAACTGTTCTATTCACTATACCTTTCCCATTTCCATGATGTCAATTCTATCTTTCCAGTTACTTAGGCTAATTACCTTGGTGTAAGCTTGATTTCTAATTATTTTCATATCTTAAATCTAATGTATCATCAACTTACTGACTCTAGTTTCCAAAATCTTAGCTATCTGATCACTTCTCACCATCTTACTAATACATCCCTGGTGTGAGCTACCATCATCTCATCAATAATGGCTTATTGACAATGTCTGCAGTCTGGTCTTCCTCCAGTCCTGTTGCTTCACTATGACAAAAAGCATAGTTTCTGGGTACAGAAACTTGAGCCAAACTAATTTAGTTTTAAAATCATAAGGGGCAGAGTAGAGAGGGCATTGTAGAGGACTATAAGCCTGTAACCCAAAGGAGCTACAAACTCAAATGTTGGTAGAAGTCAGGTCGGTGACCTATTGGGCAGGGTTTAATGCACAGGAAGTGGTGAGGCCTGTGGCAAACAAAAACATGACCAGTGAAAAGCAAAAGTCACTCACTCGTGCCCGACTCTTTGCGACCCCACAGACTATATGGATTTCCCCAGGCCAGAATACTGGAGTGGGTAGCCTTTCCCTTCTCCAAGGAATCTTCTCAACCCAGGAACTGAACCCAGGTCTCCCGCATTGCAGGCACATCCTTTACCAGCTGAGCCACAGAGGAAGCCCAAAAATACAGGAGAGCATAGCCTCTCCCTTCCCCAGGGGATCTTCCCAACCCAGGAATCGGACCGGGGTCTCCTGCATTGCAGGCAGATTCTTTACCAGCTGAGCCACTAGGGAAGCCATGAGCACTAAAGAAAATCAAATATATTACCCTTGAGCTATATTTCTCCATGGGATATGATTTTTTACTTAGTTCCATTAAAAAAAATGTTAACTCAACCAACCTACTATTTCTGTATTTTGTTGCAGTTTTATTATTTCCTAAGATGACATGCGGTTTTTTGGTGGGAGGCATTTAGACATAATTTAATAATAGTTCCTCAGAGTTAATGTTTCAGCTTCTGTGCTTATTGTCTAATTAAAAGAGTCACTTAGGTATTCTTAGAGTCCACTCCTTTATTCTAAAATAAATTCCATGCGTGGTCTTGATCAAGAATTTGAGAATCCAGTTCCTTGTAGGTTTCAACTGTGATTTTGCTTGTTTGCCACCTGATTCTTGCAGTGAAAGATTTTTGGAATGACACATAGATCTCTTGCCATATGGTTTGCACATGCATTTTCTGCATGCATGTCTAATTCAGGGGCATGAGAAAACATATGCAAACACTATTGGGCACAGAAATTTAGACATTTCTTTGAAATGTTGACCTTTAAATGTTTAACACCTGTAGTATCCAGGATATACTAACACCTCACAAAACTAAAAAATCTTCATTGTAAATATAAGTAGGATGGTCATCCTGTGGAAAAGGAAAGAAATCTCATTCTTTATACACAAGAGGTAATTTCACCTAGCTGAATTTGGAATAGGAGTATTTGTCCATTCCAATATTACTTTTCAAAGTAGACAAAATAGTTGGCTAAAATCATCAGAAATCAAATGTCCATCATCCTGCAACTTTCACAAAATGAACTATAAAAACCAACATATAATATTTCAAGATAGCAACAAAAATAAAATAAATTCTATCAGTTCTGTTTTGCCACTGATTGTGATCCTCTAAACGTATACATGAAAGTATGTTTAAGTGAAGAAAATATTGTATGATATCACTTTTATGTAAAAGCTAAAAGTTACAACAAACTGGTGAATATAACAAAACATAAGCAGACTCACAGATACAGGGAACAAACTAGTGGTTACTAGTGGAGGGGACAGAAAGGGCAATATAGGAGTTGGGAAGGAGAAGGTACAAACTATTGGGTAAAACAGGCTTAAGGACATATTATACAACACAAGGAATATAGCCAATATCTTGCAGTAAGTGTAACTAGAAAGCAACTTCTAAAATGCATGTAATGATTTTAGATGTTTTTAAATAAAGTAAAAATATACATTATCTGAATACCACCTAAGAAAAATATTTAGCTGTGAAAATTAAAAAAAAAATAAATCTGTGACATTACAGGTACAATTTTAGCAATTATAAGTTTAATTAAAACTAGCAGAGCCACCTGAAACAGATCATTTTTATTTTCAGAGCCTGTGTTTATTCATCTTTTAAATCAGCTCAACAAAACCTACCTCACAGACTGGCATAAGTATCAAATGAGATAATGTAAATCAGTAGGCTTTGTAAATTGTGAAATGTGATCTATCAGCTAGCTTAAAGTGTATCTAGGTCAACCTGGGACTGAATCTTGATTTTTGTTTCCACTTGCTGTATGACCTTGAATAAATTATTCAGTGATTTTAGTTGCAGTGGTGGCTGGGTGTTTCGACAGCATATTGATCTCCCCTCAATGTTTTATACCCTGTGCATCAGATGATTGCTTAGAGGTAGCTTGGGACCATAGCACCTAGTTTAACTGAAATAACAAAATTTTATGGATAATCAGAAGATCCATATGCCAATAATAACTAAAATGGCTGATGTTTCCTGGGGATTTATTCTGCATAAAGAATTTACAAGTATACAAGTCATGATTCTCACAAGATGTTTACTATAAAGTACATAATAATGTCCACACTACTTAATATATAAATAAGACTGATGCTTAGGCAGTTTAAATAGCAAGCACAAGTCACAGAGCAAGTTAATACAACTAGGAATATAAAGATCTTTTCTGCTTCTCTGTGAGTTCAAATATTTAATTATTAATAAATACTGGCAATAGTCATGACAAAAAAAAGATCATTGTATTTTTCACTAAGGCCATAATAAATGCTCATTTTGGCAACATATGAAGTGTGTGTGTGTGTATAGTACTTATTCTTAGAATCCATTCTTTTTACTAGTGAAACTACTGGAAAAAATTATGCAATATAAAGATTCTCAGTATCAATAATATGGGCTATGTGTCTTGGACCTCATAATATGAGTACAGAGCAGAGAAACGGAATAAACTCAATACTAATGAAGGAAGAAATATCAAGTCAGAAGGCCATAGTGAGGGATGACAAGGACTTGTCATGTGACTACTGCTCTCCTCTCTAGAGTCCCTGGCAGACATCATGAGTGAATTATCTTAACTTGAACTCAGACGTGACCTTGGAATCATTCTTTAAGTAGCTCTGTAGACAGCTATTAACAACTGGTTGGTGAAAACTCATTTGTCATCCATAACCTATACCAGTGATCCTCAAATATAGGTGTGCATTAGAGTCACTTGGAGAATTTCTAAAAAATGTCAACATCCTGACTCTTTGAGGGATTCTGAGTAATTTTGTCTTATTAATATAATTTAGGACCCAGGCATCTATACAATTTTTTAAACTTTCTGTGTATTCTAATATGCAACCAAATTAAGAAATTCTGGCTAAGATTGTGGATAAATATGGTTATTAGCATGTTAAAAGGACAAAAAACAATAGATGAAGAATAAATTGACATAGATCTTTTGAAAACAATAGTATTAAAAAAATTCACTATGATATTCAGACTTCATAGTTATTTTAGTAAATGTAAAACATGACAAAATGTTAAGCTAATTTCTTGGTTAACATTTTCCCCTTGAAGAATATCAATATCAATAGACAAGAGTATTATAGTTACCAACTGTGAGACCAGGCTAGCAACAGTTAGATTCCATTCTTCCTCCTAATCTACTAAAGAGAGAAAATCATGAGACTTGACATCTGTGCCAGTGACAAATCACAAGAGCGTCTTCAGGACACTCAGGGGTCTTTTGCTGACGCTGAAGTCAAGCTGCCGGTTTCCACTGATATTCTCCAGCAATTTGGCAGTGAAAGCCTTTGAGTTCCAAATCAGCAGGTTTCATCTCAAACATCTGTGGACACTTAAGTCCACCGGAAAATTGGCAAAATTATCCTAAGGGATAAAAGACACTTGAGAAGTGATATCAGTCATCCATCATCTCTCACAATCATTCCAGCAGAGCAGCAGATTTAGAAAATTGGTGTTGGCCTCACTTTCCTGTCTCCTCACTCTTGCCAAAGCCCTCCTCTTTCATTCTTAAGCACCACGCAAGGTGTTTGCATGGTGGAAATTGCTCACACGGGTGTTCATCATGGCTGATTGATGATCAATGCAAAGCATGAAGAATGCCTCCAAGTGACCCCTCATCAGACATGTCACACAGCTGCCCAAACCAAACTGAGAATGTGACAGCAAGACAAGTTATAAAGTACAAAGAGGAAGAAAGCAAATGGAGAAGGCATATGAGAGCAAATTACACCAAGTGAAGATGAATTGTCCAACCATGAGTTATTTCCTTTTATTTGCTTTGCCTATCTTTACATTGACAATGAGCCCAACATTTGACCATTTACTGTGCAGGGTTTATTCCAGTCCCTTCTCTATCAATAAAGTAAATTTAAAAATCATCCTGTGAAATTGACTGCTGTTTAAATAAATGGACCCTGAATAAGTACTGGTACACAACTTAGACTGCAGATTTTTTTCTTTTCCTACTTAAAACAGTGTATTTAAGACCAACAGTTCTCAAAGTGTGGTATGAGGCCCTTGTGAGCTCCTGAGACCTTTCAGGGAGTATACAAGGTCAAAAGGCTATTCATAATGATACTAAGGTATTATTTATCTATCTCAGAACCTATGTGAGATATCCAAAATTATCTTAAAAGGCTATTAAAATATTGCCATTCTGTTTCCAATTACATATGTACGTGAGACTGAATTTTCTTCATAGACTTTAACCAAAACAACAAATTGCAACAGGCTGAATGCTAAATAAAGAAGCACGTCTGATAATCAAGTTTGTTTCCTATTAAGCTGGACACTAGAAAGATATATAAAATGTAAAACTACTTTACTGTTCTTGATCTTTTTGTTTTTAAACATAATTAATTTTCATAAAATACTAAACAAATATTGGGTTTTCAGTTTCATTTAAAAGGACTATTAAAAGGATATTTTTAAATGTCTCCATTTTTCTTTTTAATTCAGTACATATAAATAGATATAATCTACATAAATACCAGGGCTTCCCTGGTGGCTCAGATAGTAAAGAATATGCCTGCAGTGTGGGAGATGTGGGTTTGATCCCTGAATTGGGAAGATTGTCTAGAGATGGGAATGGCAACCTATTCCAATATTCTTGCCTGGAGAATAAGAGCTTTTTGAGGTCCTCAATAATTTTAATACATCCTGCGATAAAAGGTTTGAGATTGGCTGTTTAAGGCTATTTGTAAATGTCATCAATTAATCTCGTGACCATTTTGCATCATGTATTATTATTCTTTCTTAAAAAAATACTTGTGCACCAAGGATCCATACCTTGGTTGTTAATATTGCCTTCCAATTAAAGGAGTCACGGTTTGTTGAAGAGATGGTAAATTCTATAATCTGAGTAGGAGATAAATTAGATAATCCAGAACCATCTCTCAGTACTGAAAAGTAAAGAAGTGCTAAGTCAAATAAACAGTAAGACAAACAAACAAACAATGAGCATATATAAAGCAGCATGGAGCATACTGAAAGGATTTCTGATGGCAAAGCTGGAAAACTTTGAGCAACAAAATAAAGAAGCACTAGGGAGAATCCCATGGACGGAGGAGCCTGGGGGGCTGCAGTCCATGGGGTCGCGAAGAGTCGGACACGACTGAGCGACTTCCCTTTCACTGTTCACTTTCATGTACTGGAGAAGGAAATGGCAACCCCCTCCAGTGTTCTTGCCTGGAGAATCCCAGGGACGGGGGAGCCTGGTGATCTGCCGTATATGGAGTTGCACAGAGTCAGACACGACTGAAGTGACTTAGCAGCAGCAGCAGCAGCAGCAGATTTATACTTTCTAACTGTGGTGCTAGAGAAGACTCCAGAGAGTCCCTTGGACTGCAAGAAGACCAAACCGGTCAATCCTGAAGGAAATCAACCCTGAATATTCATTGGAAGGACTGGTGTTGATGCTGAAACTCCAATACTTTGGCCACCTGCTGCAAAGAGCTGACTCATTGGAAAAGACCCTGATGCTGGGAAAGATTGAAGGCGGGAGGAGAAGGGGACGACAGAGGATGAGCTGGTTGGATGGCATCACCAACTTGATGGACATGCGTTTGGGCAAACTCTGGGAGATAATAAAAGGACAGGGAAGCCCTACACGCTGCAGTTCATGGGGTCAAGAACCAGGCATGACTGAGTGACTGAACAACAACAAAGTACTGAATAATCATCCAAAGTATAAAATAAATACCCTGTGAATCCACACTGATACACGGATGAATGAATACGAGACTAAACAGACAAATGAAGGAAAAAGGATAAATATTCTGCAGAAGAATCCAAGTAATTCAGGCGATACTCCTCTCTCTTAAGGAGTTGGAACATAACTCCTCACACTTAAAGTGTAAACTTTGTTTCGAGGAACATGAAAGGAGGGGGAAAAGAGTAACTTTACCACTAAGAAACCTGATAAATACGGCATCAACAAGGAAGCTAAGGAAACAAAGAAAGTCTGAAAAAGTATCACAGCCAAGAGGAACCTAGGGAGACGGGACAACTAAACACAACGTGGCCGCCTGAGTGCGATCCTGAGCAGAAACACAGGATTTTAAAAATAGAAAAAAGTGTGACTTCATTTAATAATAATATACTCTCATTGGCCCATTAGTTATAACAAACATACCATGTTAATGTAAAAGGTTAACAGTAAGGGAAGCCAAGTATTTGCTCAATTTTTCTGGAAATCTAAAATTGCTCTAAAATACAAAGCTTTAAAATATAAGTTAGTTAACCATAGATATATTACATTTTTGGTTGAGCTCTTAAATGACAAGCAGAAGAAGCAATAACTATTCCCTACAGAAATTAGACTCTACATGAATATAATGTTGTCCTAGAAATACCTACAAGAGAATCTATCCAAGGAGCCCAATAAACCAGGTTCCCAGAGCACTCTTTGCCTGATCCTACTGAAGTAGGAACTCTAGAGAGCAGAGCCCAATCTGAACTCCATTGGCTAATGAAACATGCTATATTAGCCACAAAAATTTATTTTGCACCTTTTATTTACTTCAATAAAAGTAACAAAAATAATCTGATCAAATAATTAAGAAGCAGGTCAAACAAGTCTCCTCTAAGAATCTGAATAAATAAATATATTTTAATTATTTGCAAACAGATTAACCATCATTATTTTCAATAACATCACTTAGACATTGCCAAAATATATTTCTTTCTGTTCTAATAGGTAACTGATATATTTTATAATTTAGAGTGGCAGAAAGTTATTCATTACTCACTTGTCAAATTAGATTATCACTCTAAAATTAGTTATACTTCATTTTATTAAGCAAAGAATATCCAGAGAAACAGAATTAATTTCACCTAATTTTGATTCAATTTGAAATTTATAATGTGAGTAAGGGGCAGCTTCATCAAACTTCTAAGAATCAACTTAATTTGCCTTCAACACAGTAGTTGTTTCTTTCTGAAAAAAAAATTATTAATAAATACATAAAATTGTAAGAGGAAATTAGGTTTCATTATGATGGAATAATCAAGGGACAGAGGGCACTATCAAAGTGCATGAGGGAGATAATTAACAGGGAGTAGGCTTTCTCCCTTCTATCCTTCACCATCATTCTTAGAATTTCTAAGATCATCAGTACACCATGGAGTGGTCCCTAAAGAAAGGTGATATGTTTTTGCAAGACTGACATGATGAGAGGATATTAATATTGTTTTTCTGGTGTAATTTTGCAAAATTTGTAATTTTGCCAAATAATAAGCTGTGTTTTTGTTTCCCACATTCTGGAGGCTTTGGAAATCATATCAAGAGAAAGAATAAATAAGATATCCATTGTACTTTTCTGGCTTCATGGAAATACTTGTTTATTTGTCTCTTAACAGGAATAAAAATAAATTTAAACACTTGACAAACTTTGATTAGAGTGCAAGATAATTGTGAGTATTAAAATGGTTGAAAATATCACTCAGAGTTTCAGTTACAATCCTACAACACTTGAAGTTTTGACATCTGCAATTTTTTGAAATTTTTATTGGAATATAGTTGCTTTGGAATATTGTGTTAGTTTCAGCTGTAAAGTGAATCCATTGTACATATACATATATCCATTCTTTTTTTAGGTTCTTTTCCCATATAGGTCACTACAGAGTATTGAGAAAAGTTCATTGTGCTATACCTTATTAATTATTTTATGTATAGTAGTTTGTGATATCTGCAATTCTGCTATGTATTAAATACAGGAAAATGTTCAAATTACAGTGGCTGCCAGAAATTGTGGGGAAAGATCTTTCATTAAATGACTGTCATCACCACTCTTCATAATGAAAAGGGGCAACATGAGTTGTCTGCATATTTGATAATATAAAGCTTAAAACTATTTGCTGCTGCTGCTAAGTCACTTCAGTCATGTCCGACTCTGTGTGACCCCATAGACGGCAGCCCACCAGGCTCCCCCATCCCTGGGATTCTCCAGGCAAGAATACTGGAGTGGGTTGCCATTTCCTTCTCCAATGCATGAAAGAGAAAAGTGAAAGTGAAGTCGCTCAGTCTGTCCGACTGTTAGCGACCCCATGGACTGCAGCCCACCAGGCTACTCCATCCATTGGATTTTCCAGGCAAAAGTACTGGGGTGGGGTGCCATTGCCTTCCCCACTATTTATTAAACTATTTATATATTTTAAACATTTAGAACTATTTATTACAAGGGCTAATAACATCAATGACACATTCAAGAGTTATATTAAAAGTACACATGGTGACTATCTATGTCTTTCTACCAAATGACATTTTCAAGAAATATAACTCCCTTTGCTATGTGAAAGAAAGCAAAAGTGTTAGTTGCTCAGTGGTGTCCTACTATTTGCGATCCCATGAACTGTAGCCAACCAGACCCTTCTGTCCACGGAATTCTCCAGGCAAGAATACTGGAGTGAGATGCCATTTCCTTCTCCGGGGGATCTTCCTGATCCAGGGATCAAAACCAGGTCTCCTGCACTGCAGAAAGAGTCCTTTGCTATAACTAAATTTAATTTGTACTCCAAGCATCTAAATCATTGAGTGGTGCTTAGTCATTTCAGTGTTTCTTCTCATCTTTTCTCTGAATTAGCTGCTGAATTCCTTAGGAACTGTATAGTGACAGCTTATGTGGGTAGAAATCTGGGCATTTTCTATCATCGTCTATACATATAGTAACTTGCAATCAGCTAGACGTTTGTGTTACAAGCAGTCGGTTGTCTTTAGCTTATGCACATCGCTGTCACAGTCTCCTTGTCTTGAAAACAAGGTATTTGCGGTTTCACTGGCACTCTGCATCGTGGTCTTACTGCTTATTGCTGTCAGAAAAATATATATCTGTTGCTCCATGAGCTCTACAGGAGCGCAAGGATATTCTAGTGGGCTGCTTCAAGCCCATTTGCCTAGATGGCTACACACATATTTTTGCACCATGCTGGGGGTACAAAGAAACTATGGAACCTTTTATTTCCTAGGGTCTACCTGAAAAAAAAAAAAAAAAAATATATCTGTTGCTCCATGAGCTCTACAGGAGCACAAGGATATTCTAGTGGGCTGCTTCAAGCCCATTTGCCTAGATGGCTACACACATATTTTTGCACCATGCTGGGGGTACAAAGAAACTATGGAACCTTTTATTTCCTAGGGTCTACCTGAAAAAAAAAAAAAAAAAAACAGGGTCAATCCACTCTCAAAGTTCACCAAGACCACTTAGGGGTGGGAGATGTTTCTCCTCCCTGGATTTGGCAACTAAGGGTAGAAAATGGAAAAGAAATATATCTAGCTCCTTTTCAGGAATCTACCAAAAGCTAAAAGCTCTTTTTCCTCTCTTTCTTCTTCCTACCATTTCCCAGCATAGATATTCTTTATATAGCTAGTGGAACACAGACAAAATCTGGCTGTTAATTATCTTGTATCTTTCCAAATTTTATCTATTATATATGATGCTTAATTCAAAAATTAAAAACTTGACTCAAACTCTCTGCTTTATGCTGTAACAAGACTATCTTGACACATTGGATGCCTCATTGACAGCTGAAAAGAGGGGAGGTCAAGGACAATTTAAAAAACATCAGTAGAGGGGGAGGAATACATAAGTTAATATTGCAAATATCATTCTACCAAATGCCTGTGTGTATACCATGGGAAATGTCTTCTGTGCTTTCATACTTTTGGTTCTTACTGAAAACATCACTGATATTCCTGGAAAGCTTATAAAACTGAGAGGAAATATCAGGGTAGAAAATTTTCACAGATTGCATCTACTTCTGGTACAGATTACTTTTCCATTCTGGCCAGCTTATTTAACACAGATATGCTGGGTAAAGTGGAACTGACCGCCTTCTCAACACTAAAAGATATGAACTGAAATTAAGATGTTAGCTTATGTGTAATCTATTTGTCTGACAATATTATCTTGATAAATATGAAAGAACAATTTCTAGATGTTCTATGTATTATAAAAATTCTTAAATGGATGAAGAATCAAGTATTGGGAAATATTTATGAATACATTTCTATTAACAAATACTTTAAATTTAAGCATTACTCTTAGAAAGCAACCTTTCCTCACTAAAAGTCACGGGAGTTACCTATCTCCAACTTTATTTCTAGTTCTTGACTGACATACACATTCCTTCCAAGAAGAAATAGCTTGAAGTATGTAAATGATAACAGAAATACCTAGTAATTACTTAACAAATAAGTGATTTTAAGTTATTCATGGTCAGACACTATAATTTATATTTTTACCTATTCCTACGAAAGGTGCTCAACCTATATATATATATATAGCATAGATATTCTTTATATCTATATATATATAACGGGACAATAAAAAAAAGTGTTCAGAAATGATAAAGAAAAAGAAGAATGAGGATCAGTGTATTGTTTGAAATTAATTAGCAACTTCCAAGAGAAGTAATTAAAAACATTTTTTAGAAAGATATCATATGCTATCTACTCTAGTTCTAAGATGAGAAGTCTTTTTATTGTTCAGTTGCGCACCTGTGTCAGACTCTTTGTGACCCCATGGACTATATATATAACAGGACAATAAAAAAAAGTGTTCAGAAATGATAAAGAAAAAGAAGAATGAGGATCAGTGTATTGCTTGAAATTAATTAGCAACTTCCAAGAGAAGTAATTAAAAACATTTTTTAGAAAGATATCATATCCTATCTACTCTAGTTCTAAGATGAGAAGTCTTTTTATTGTTCAGTTGCGCACCTGTGTCAGACTCTTTGTGACCCCATGGACTGCAACACACCAGGCCTCCCTGTCCCTCACCATCTCCTGAAGTTTGCCCAAGTTCATGTCCATTGCATTGGTGATGCCACCCAGCCGTCTCATCCCCTGATGCCCTCTTCTCCTTCTGCCCTCAATCTTTCCCAGCATCAGGGACTTTTCCAGTGAGTCATCTGTTCGCATCAGATGACCCAAAATACTGGAGCTTCAGCTTCGGCATCAGTCCTTTCAATGAGTACTCAGGGTTGATTTCCCTTAAGATTGACTGGTTTGATCCCCTTGCAGTGGACTGCAAGGAGTCTCTCCAGCACCACAGTTCAAAGGCCTCAATTCTTTGGCTTTCTGCCTTCCTTATGGTCCAACTGTTACAACCATACTTGACCACTGGGAAGACCATACAGACCTTTGTTGCCAGAGTAATGTCTCTGCTCTTCAACACAGTGTCTAAGTTTGTAATAGCATTTCTGCCAAGAAGCAATCATCTTCTGATCAGGGAACCCCTGGTTTCCTTCTTATGAAATTAATATTTAAAAAAATACAAGGCAATAATTTTTTCATCAAAGTGTTTATATTCTTACACATGAGCTTTGCATCATGGAAATCTATCATTTTATAGCATCAAAGACTTTCGATGGCTCTTACTGGCATGAGCATATATGTCTGTGTATGTTTGTGTCAAGTGCATATCAAGTTGTTAAAGCTCCAGGAGTTCTCCAAACCTCTCTCCTACTCAACTCTGGCCCACCAGGTCATTTAGTGGTTTCTTTGTGTGTTCTCTTGTCTGTCTTTCACTTTTATTCAATGCAAAAATGGTAATCATCTAAGAAATGCAACATTATGATTCATATATATTACTTTAGAAACCATGGGCAAAAATAGTTTAACTATTCCAAGTCTCACTTTTCTTTAAGAAAAACTCAGTCTTCAGTTTGTGCAAAAAAACAAAAATTAATCACAACCTTTTTTCTCTTCCCCATCGAAGACGATGATATGTTAGGCTCAGTATGCACGTTTGAAACATTTTTACTCCATCTCTGTAACACTACATTATCCTTTCTAGCCATTAAATGGATCTCCTCTGGTCATTACTTATGAATTAATGATAATACTATGTGCTATAGGCGTTAAATTGCATTTTAGGTAGTCCATATCTGAGAGATTCAACTTGTTCACTTTTGACATCCAACCCCTTCATCTAACCGGTAGACTGAGAAAACACTTCTCTTAAGCCTTATCTTTCTTTGCCACTCCCTGCATAAGGCTCAAGGATATAAATCCATGTGACAGCAGCTCCTATAAGTACATAACCCGGCCCTAAGGAATAAAGCCTTTTATTGGTTGTCTCCCTTTGTGCTGAGCTGACATAAACTGCCTTCTGACAAAAGCAGGATCAACTAAGCTGATAACATTAAAATTGTGTGAGAACAGTGAGACCTACCTCGGCCATAATGCCAAAGCTTTCATTATACAGATTCTGTGATTCCACAAATGAATAAAGACACATATTCCCTGAGAAAGTCAGTAGATGCTAGTAGTTGGCTATGTTAGCAAAAGGGCGCTTGGGGAAAATACCATATATTCCCTTTCAAAGAGAAAGTGCTGACACCTCACTGAGCTGAGGACAATGAAAGCAACACGAGCCAAGACAGAGGACAGAATAAGAAGATTTGGAGAGACAGGAGGAACACACTTCCCACACACATTCTGGGACCTGAATGAAAAGACCAATCTGACTTTAATTTCACAAAAAAGTACATAAGAATTCTAATGGGCCTATATAGTCACATATAAAATCTTGAACTTGATCAAAGATCCATTACCTATCAACGGTGAGAAAAAGCAAAAGTAAGATTCTAGCCTTTAGCTATAATTAAGCAAAATGAGAAATCAACTTTTCTTTGGAAGCCTGCAAATGAGACTTGATTTGCTGTTATATCTACATCTTGGTTATTGAGAATGCTTTCATTTTATACTTCTTTTTTCATATTATGCAGTTTCAGACAAGACTGTGTATAGTTCTGAATGACAAGTCTGCCTCAGAGAACTGTGCTATCTGGGGAAAAAAATGCCCAAAGTACTATACAATATTTCATGCAGAAAGGCGATTTGACGTTCCCACTTAACTTTCTCTGCAGAACTTCTCCAGCCTACCATAAATGTCTATTTCCTGGGGTCCTCTGTTCATTCACTTACCAAGGCATTCTAAATTCCCCTCTTTAGTGAGATTGTAGGAGCTATTCCTCATGCAAACGTGCAGGGTTTTAAATTTAATTGTCATGGTTTTGCCTTCAGGTTATGTGATTAATAAAAAAAAGCTTGCTAATTAACATCCATATTTTATTGATTTTATTATTTTGAGAAAAAAATGATCAAACTCACTTGAAATGTTGTATTAAATTCTAGAACTGAAGGTTTTTCTAAAGAAAATAGATCGAATTGCAAAGCTAGTCAACAGTGGAATCCAGAAAAGAAATCCAAGTATTCTTCATGTATTTCATGCATAGAATCAATCCATTTTAATAAAAAATCATAAATTAACTAACTAATCTTAGTTAATTTAAAATTAATTTAAAAGGGCTAAATAACTAATTTAAAAGGGCTAAATAACATTTTAACACAAGATAACTCTCTTGGCTGATTCAAGAGGTCTGATCTGGGTGTTAAGCCAAGACAGTCACCTCTAGAAGTGCTCTCAAGTCTTCAGTTGTCTGTCTAAGAAGTTTCTGTTAAGAATGGCATTACTTTAAGGTGATAGGACTAATGTCTATTTCAATGTCCATGTTCTATACTAATCTCTGAATTACTACCTCAAAGAGGTATAGCACAATTTCAAAAGAAGGGTACTATTAACAAAAACATTGCTTGCCATATCAGTAAACAAAAGATGTTGTGGCCATCAGGCCATCAGCCATCACAGCCACCTCTGAATGCACAAGTTCAGTTCAGTTCAGTCACTCAGTTGTGTCCGACTCTGTGACCCCATGGACTGCAGCATGCCAGGCTTCCCTATACATCACCAACTCCCGTAGCCTACTCAAAATCATGTCCATTGCATTGGTGATGCCATCCAACCATCTTATCCTCTGTCATCCCCTCTTCTCCTTCCTTCAATCTTTCCCAGCATCAGGGTCTTTTCCAATGAATCAGTTCTTTGTATCAGGTGGCCAAAGTATTAGAGTTTCAGCCTCAGCATCAGTCTTTCCAATGAACATTCAGGGTTGATTTCCTTCAGGATGGACTGGTTGGATCTCCTTGCACTCCAAGGGACTCTCAAGAGTCTTCTCCAATACCACAGTTTAAAAGCATCAATTCTTCTGCACTCAGCTTTCTTTACAGTCCAATTATCAACATCCATATATGACTCCTGGAAAAACCATAGCTTTAACTAGATGGACCTTTGTTGGTAAAGTAATGTCTTTGCTTTTTAATATGCTGTCTAGGTTGGTCATAGCTTTTCTTCCAAGGAGCAAGCATCTTTTAATTTCATGGCTGCAGTCACCATCTTCAGTGATTTTGGAGACCCCCAAAATAAAGTCTTTCACTGTTTCCACTGTTTCCCCATCCATTTGCCATGAAGTGATGGGACCAGATGCCATAATCTTAGTTTTCTAAATGTTGAGTTTTAAGCCAACTTTTTCACTCTCCTCTTTCACTTTCACCAATAGGCTCTTTAGTTCTTCTTCGCTTTCTGCCATAAGGGTGGTGTCATCTGCATATCTGAGGTTATATATATTTCTTCTGGCAATCTTGATTCCAGCTTGTGCTTCAGCTAGCCTCACATTTCGTATGATGTACTCTGTATATAAGTTAAATAAGCAGGGTGACAATATACAGTAAGTTCCTCAGAGATATCTAAAAGGTTTCCTCCCAGGCTTAAATTCTCAGAAAGTCCACCAAATAAAACATAATTCTCACCCTTTAAGTTGCACCTTTTTTATAGTCAACAGTACACTGGTATAAACTCCTCACAAAGTAGACACTAAGATAGGTAGTATATTTGGAGGACTGATCTCTGCAAGCAATATTAGAGAGTGAGAAAGTAAACAAGGAAGAAGGAAACAATAAAAATGCCTTAATGAGTTTGATCCTGTTCTAACTGCATCTCAAGGATCCTGTGAGAGACCAAGGAAATTGTTCTTCAGAATTCTGCATAAAGATATATCTCCTGTAGTCTACTAATAGGGAAGCCTGGCATGCTGCAGTTCATGGGGTCACAAAGAGTTGGACACAATGGAGCAGCTGAGCTGAACTTATTAAGTTATGCTGTCTAAACAGAAATTCAGAGTTGATCGCATTTTCACAGTAGACACTGACTGCTCTCTCTCATGCCCTAACTTGGTGATTTGACTAGTACCCATATTCCATCTTTTACTCCTATTTAGGTTTCCCTGGTGGCTCAGAGGTTAAAGTATCTGTCTGGAATGCAGGAGACCCTGGTTCAATCCCTGGGTGGGGAAGATCCCCTGGAGAAGGAAATGGCAACCCACTCCAGTACTCTTGCCAGGAGAATCCCATGGAGGGAGGAGCCTGGTAGGCTACAGTCCATGGGGTCGCAAAGAGTTGGACACGACTGAGTGACTTCACTTTCTCATTCACTTTCACTTTCAATTCCTGTCACATTGCCTGTTTAAAGTTCCTGAGTTAGAGAGTCTGATTCGACTAGCTGACCTGTAGTATAGGACACTGATGTTCATCCTTAGGTCATTCTGAGCAACAGTATGTCATTAACCAGTCAACAAGTGGTTGGATTTAAGTCTGGTCTACTCTGGGTCCAAGGTAGTGGAGATGTGAGATGCAGATTATATCAACCCTTTCATTAAGAATCATAGAGCACCTATGTATGAAATAGGCATTTTGAGGCTTTCCAGGAGAAGACTTTGGAATGGGCAAGTCCCTGTCTTGACTGTACTAATCATTGAGGTTGATAACTTTTCTTTCATTTATAATTTGTAATACACGATGTATGCACAGTCCATTGTTCTCTGAACATTTTTTCATAGCTCCAGCTACTGTGTCTCATATTCTTTACCCAGAAGCTATTCAATAAATATTGCAGAGTGAACTCACGGGCTCTGGAAATGTCAAGAAAAAGATGATAGTGTACACAGCAGGCAAATTTAGGCTGTAAGTGCCGACCCAAGTTCATCCAATTATGATTCATTAGGTCAAAACAAGTGCTGCTTGTTTACATGGCCATTCCAATACAACATATTATAAATCTAAGTTAAAAATTCTCAATAAACTGTGGAAAATTCTGAAAGAGATGGGAATACCAGACCACCTGACCTGCCTCTTGAGAAATCTGTATGCAGGTCAGGAAGCAACAGTTAGAACTGCACATGGAACAACAGACTGGTTCCAAATAGGAAAAGGAGTATGTCAAGGCTATATATTGTCACCCTGCTTATTTAACTTCTATGCAGAGTACATCATGAGAAACGCTGGACTGGAAGAAACACAAGCTGGAATAAAGATTGCTGGGAGAAATATCAATAACCTCAGATATGCTGATGATACCACCCTTATGGCAGAAAGTGAAGAGGAGCTAAAAAGCCTATTGATGAAAGTGAAAGAGGAGAGTGAAAAAGTTGGCTTAAAGCTCAACATTCAGAAAACGAAGATCATGGCATCTGGTCCCATCACTTCATGGCAAATAAATG
>SJYX01006005.1:105767-185051 GCA_006410675.1 Oreotragus oreotragus
TGCGGAACCTGAAACTCCATTACTTTGGCCACCTCATGCGAAGAGTTGACTCATTGAAAAGACTCTGATGCTGGGAGGGATTGGGGGCAGGAGGAGAAGGGGACAACAGAGGATGAGATGGCTGGATGGCATCACGGACTTGATGGACGTGAGTCTGAGTGAACTGCGGAAGTTGGTGATGGACAGGGAGGCCTGACGTGCTGAGATTCATGGGGTCGCAAAGAGTCGGACATGACTGAGCGACTGAACTGACTGAACTGAGGCTAGGCGACATATCGAAATGGTATAGTTACTAACTGATGTGATCAGCTTGCACTATAATTCTTTGCCCATTGCTTTTTTCATTAAACCAAATGGCACCTTTAGGATTCTGCAGTGGTACACCTACTCATTTGCCAATGCTTTTCACATCTCTCCTGTAAGCCTAGATATTTTCTTCAGTCATTAGGACTGTAAGTTTAGCTCTCAGCGACAGGTCTCTCTAGATATCCTATAGACAGTCCACCAAGTTCACTGCATAACTCACTGTCTTCCCAATAAACTTGACCTTCTCTTGCCTGTTTTACAATGGATCACATCAAACAGAGTCATAAATATTGTTAACTTTTTCCTCTGCCTAATTTACCATATCTAATCAGTCTCTGCACCTTAATATTTTCTTAATATTAAGAAATTATTTAAAACTTTCCTTAATATTTTCTTTAATATTCATTCCTTAATATTTTCCCCATTCCTAGTGTAAACACCTTGGTTCTGATCTGCATTATCTCTTACTCTTAAGAAATAACATTCAGTTATAATAAGCACATGTGACCTTCAAACCCATACTATGTCCTTTGAGCACCTAAGCTTTTTTATAACTCCTCTGTGCTAGAAAACACAAATGTAGCACATTGTTGGTGTCAAAATATTAAATCTAACTACATTGTCTCATAGCTTATATCACATATGCTATATTAATATGAAAAGATTTGAGATTGTTTATTTTTAACATTTTCTTAAGAAAGTGAATGAATAGAAAATGATTTCTTTTCTTTTAAATTTCAGTAAACTAAATTCAATTTCTAGGAAAGAATGTAGTGTGAAGTCATTTCCTAAATTATTCTGCTCAAAAAATGTAGATAAAATGTCTTGATTGGTTGTGCAAAAGCATTTAACTAAAGTGTTATACCTAGAAAGAATGCATATTTATTTTCGAGGGTGCATACCTGTTTTGTTGCTGTTACCCACAGAGAATTCTATTATAATTCATGACATATGATAGCTTTATTTCTCAGAACTACTTTATTGTGTTTGGCACTCTATTGCTCATCTATAATGAGCCAGTCAGAACGGTACCACTAAAACATAATCCAGTTGTCTCATCTATAAATAAATATATAAACATATATATGTGCATATATGTATTAAATTTTCTCCTAGTTCTTGGACAGACGAAAACATTTTCAAGGATAGAGCATGAAAAAGACATTTAGTTCACAAAATACCTTAGAGTAACGAAATAAGATAACTTGAGATATATATTGACACATGGTAAAAGATTTGATTATGAATTATGCATAACTACTGCCTTGCAGCATAAACATGCCCTGACGGACACATAAACACACACTACACAAGCATGCAAAATCCTGTTCAAAACTTTAATCCTTATAACTGTGTATCAAGGGCACACTGTGTACCTTAGCAACAGGGCTAATTCATGTACCTCAGAAAGACATGGTAGCCACTTTGGGTTGCTCAATGCCCGTTAGAACTCAGTTCCTTTATCAAAAGCTTCTTGTTTTACTTTTTTTAAAAAAATTTCAAAATATTCTGTTTTGTACTCATTTTGCCCAGGGGAAAAAACAAAAAAAAAAAAAAAATCAATGATTATGAGACAAATACTTTGTTCACGTCCAACCTAAATGGTTATAAAGAATATAGAAAGAACAAGCAGAAAGACCCCTACACTCTCCCATCTCCCTTGTCCACATTCTGCTCCCACACTGTGATCCAGCCACCGTGTCCTTCAGATGGTTTCTCATATATCAAGCTCAGGTCAGCCCTGGGGTTTTTCTTTCTACTACTCTCTCTCTCTAGAGGATTCCCACTTGCCATTGCCTACATAGATCCTTCCCTTCCTTCCAGTCTCAGCATAACATCTTTGTCAGGGAGGATTTTTCTACCACCTGGTATAACATAGCCACCCACCCCCCATCATTCTCCTTCATGAATTCTTCCTCTTTTTTCACAGCACACGGGGCAATGCCCAGCTCAGTACATGGTAGATGTGCAATAAATACTGAAGGAAAGAAAGTAGGAAGAGAGGAAGAACAAATGATGAAAACTAAGGAAAATGACAGTCATAAAGAAAGTAGATAACTTTTAAAAGGAAGGCAAAGATATGAACAGAAAAAGCAGAAAATAGAGAAAAGATAGGGACTGAGAACAAAGTCTTATAAACTGTACTGGAAAAAAAAAATGAAAAGAAAGCATAAAATAAAAAGAAAATGATCTCTGATGACAGTCCAGCCAATCCAACATTTTTCCATGAATATCAACTAGAGAACCAGACTGAAACAAGATTATGACTGTCACCAATGAAAAATTGTCATGCTGATGTCTCCTTGTAATGGATGCATTGGTTTATGGACCCAAACTCCTTGAGTCAGCACCACAAATCTGGCTAATGTTCTTTAGAACAGCAGTTGCCATTTAGGGTTCTTATTTAGCTGACAGATGTGTAAAATCCCTTGTAGCCAGTTACCTTACTATTGATCACACATCTGTGAGACTCATAGATCCATATTTTTTCTAGCTAAGGTCAGCATTACTCTAAGACCTGATACTGAGCTGTCTGCTTTAAAGGGCATGGCACAAACTCAAGCTATGCCTTGGCTATTTCCACCTTTTACCCCCGGTGGTTCTGTAGATGAATATGGAAGATATTGATCTAAAGTCCTCTGCTGGGAAATGAATGTGTGTTGGTGAATTTGGAGTTAAGGAAAAAGTCTGGTGCCCTTTATTTCTTATACATAAGTAAAGCTGAGGCTTAAAGTAGTCAAAGGACACTCCCAAGTGAATTCAGGTAACAAATATGCCGCTGTCAGTGAAGCCTCCCCTAATGTTCAGTCGCTAAGTCATCTCCGACTCTGCAATCCCATGGACCGCAGCACACTAGGCTCCTCTGTCCTTCACTATCTCTCAGAGTTTTCCGATTCACTCATTAGCCTACACTAATAGCCTTATCTAAAATTGCAAATTTACTCTTTCTGCCACATTCCCAATTCCTCCTAATATGGTCTACATCTATTGCCCTTCTCCCCCCACCAACATACGTCCATGACTTGAGTCATTTGTTTATTTCCTTCTCCTCCTACGAGAATATAAGTAAATGTGTTGGGGATATCATCTATTTTGTGCATAAATGTATTCCATTTTGTTAAATGATGACTAAATGAATGAAAAAATGAGTAAAGGTAAGTATTCTACCTTAGGAAGTGAGGAGACAAGTAACATTTGGATCTTTGCCTCTGCAGAGCTTATGATTTCATTGGAAAAACAATCATATACACAGGAAATTAGATAATAACTCCTATGAGATAGCAAACATTAATAAATATAATTATAGATGTTAATAAATAACATTGAACCAGAAGGAGAATAGCTTCCTGTAGTGGTAATAACACTGGATTTGGAAAGCAGGGGTTGAATCCTGCCTCAGCCATTTACCAACTATAACTTTAACACTTATTAACTATGACTCAGACAAGTCACTTAAACACTCTGAGTATCAGATTCCTTATTAATATAAATGAATAAGAATAGCTTCCTCATGGGATTCTTGTGAGGGTAAAGTGAGATTACCACTGTGAAAACAATTGGCTAACAATATTTATTCAAGATATGTCAGTTGAATAGATGGACATTTTCATTTACAAATGAGACAAGCAGAGTGCTTAGCTGCTTCTCTGAGGTCAAACCGTTTAAATGTCAGATTAGGAGTTCCAAGTCTCCTGGTTCCCATCCCAGTATTAATGAAAATAGAATATAGAGCCTTCCCTGTCACTTGACTTTATTACTGTGAGCAATTCTGTTTCTCACACATAACAAAAATTTATCATTTGTTCTAGAAAAGGAGCATCATTTCCCTGAAACACCCTCATTAGGCTCCAAGATGTCTAAGCTCTGTCTCCCTTTAATCGGTTTACTTGTGAAGGAGCAATTTGCTTTATGACCTCTTTGTAGAGTCTGAAGGGTTTATGATCATGTGGTGTCAACAAGGAGCTCTAAGATGCTTTCAGTTCCATTTACTAGCTTCAGGGTCTTGTAAGAATTGTAGGAACCTATTTGTTCTGAAAAGACTGTAGTTTGAACATTAAATCTGAGTGGTGCTGCTGCCTTTTCCTCTTACTGGCAAATGGAACAGTCACTTCTCATGGTCCATTCAACAACCAGAGCAGCATTCCTTAGGAAAATATGATTGGTACCAATATGATGTGTTTTGAATAACACATCAACTTAAAACAATATTTCCTCTTGTCCTTTCACAAGCCTTCTGAAAGGCTGGGTAAATCTGTTTTAGTCAGTCTTATAACTTCTTTGAAAATGGAAATAAAGATTTCCAAGAAGCCAAGAAAGTGATTGCCTCAACCTGGAGTTCTGAAATCTATGATAATGGAAAGGTCAGGCTATTTCCTTACTTTTAAATGCAAAAGTTGAGACATGAAAACAAGGGGATAAAATAGTTAAAGGCTCAGAGGCCTTAAACCTATTCATCATGCAACCCTGTTAGCATCACGTGAATCTTAAATTAAGCAGTTGAGGAAATACACTAAAAAAACTAAAGGAAATCTTACCCTAACTTTCTCAAGTACAAAAAATATGGTTGTCATGCAGGTATTACTGTGTTTGGTACTTTAAGAGGAGGCTGTGAAACAGAAGCGAGCCACATTTTGTCTCTCAAATGCTATACTGACTCTAGTCTCTGCCATAACCTATAAATTTGCTTCAATTTCCTCCCTCTGATAATCAGTTAATTTTGTTTTGCTTTTTCTTTCTTATCAATAGTTATACAATTTTTCAGACCAAATTCCCAGTTGTCACTGATCCAATATTTTGTGTCTAAATTCCTGTATTTCTTCTTTCCTCTGATGGTATCAATTCTTAGTGTCGTTCCCTAGCCCCAGAGTAATTGAAGGGATTGGAATTGGCCTGCTGAATGGGTATTTAGATATATAGATCGTCAGAGATACACTTCTGAGTCCTTAAGTCCCCACTGTCCTGCTAATAAAACCAGAAAATTAAAGTCTTCAACTGAAAGTGTAACCCTACCTTCTAAATAAATGGCCCAGCAATACATCCCTATACAACTCCTTCAAGGTCACATGCTGAAAAAAGCTGACCCTGCTCAGGCTAGGAAAGAAATCTGATACCAAACAGCATTTAAAAAAAAAAAAAAAAAAGTTAGATTTTCTTCATGTCTGCCAAATGGAGCTGCTAACAGCTTTTTACTATGTTTAGCTGCTTGTTGTAGTTTGGGGATCATCTGGTAGACCCCATATGGACCTACAGGTCGGGTTCCCTATAGTCTTCATGTCCACAAGTAACCGCCCCCACCCCCCACGCCAAACACACCTGACACATTGAATACCCACAGGATCGGTGGATTACATCATGGTTTGGCAAGAAGACAAAAAGCTGTTTCACTTTTTAGCTACCCAGAAAGACAACCGGAATTAGATGAGTGAAGGGTCAGCCCTTAAATCTCGGTCTGTCTCCTTGTTGTGCCTAAGCTTCCCAGAAAAGCATCCATTGCAACGGCACCCCACTCCAGTACCCTTGCCTGGAAAATCCCATGGACGCAGGAGCCTGGTGGGCTGCAGTCCATGGGGTCCCTAGAGTCGGGCACGACTGAGCGACTTCACTTTCACTTTTCTCTTTCATGCATTGGAGAAGGAAATGGCAACCCACTCCAGTGTTCTTGCCTGGAAAATTCCAGGGACGGGGGGGAAGGGGGGGCTGCCATCTATGGGGCCTCACAGAGTCGGACACGACTGAAGCGACTTAGCAGCAGCAGCCTTTAGCCCATATCACCTCATTGCAATTCCTCAGCTAGATTTCATGTATAGACACAGCGCCCACCAGCAGAAGCAACTTGTCTTAGTTGAGTTATTTGAATGTTATCCATGCTAAAAATAGATTAAGGATTCTATCTTATTTTTAAGCTGAAGTTTCCAATTCATGGATTAATCTTTTTCCTTTTCTGAAAACATTTTTAAATTAACTGTCTTAAAAACAAACCTACACTGTCTTCATCAGGGAACATTTCGCTAAATCCTGACAAGAATAATTTTTCCTGAAACAGCATCTGTCTGCCTCAGCATTTCTCTCACTTCAGGATCAGTTCTGTGTACACATTTTGTGTATACACACAGCACTACAGCAAGTGCCATAAATGATTGTGTAGCAACAAACTGGCTTGCACGTGGCCCCTGGTACTCTTGCCTGGGGCAAAAGTGCCAAAACTGGGTTGTTATATTCTCTAAGAAGAGGGCTTTGTCCTGGATGAGTGATCTCATCCCAATTCTGTCTATTTATTTGCTTCAAGATTCCTAAATTAACACCAGACTTTTGCCTTAGCATTGACCAAAATATTAACTTATATAGAATCTATGTGGAAAGATACTAACAAGAGAAGAAAATGCATTCATTTTGTTTCAGTACAGAAGACTATGTTTTCCTTTCTAAGACCTTCTGGCCAAGCAGTAGTTTTAGAATTAAATAGTTTTGTAGTTTGTGTTTGGATAACCTGACCACATTCTCCAAGCAATTTTGTATGGTTCTGATCCATCACTTACAATGATAGCCTTGTCCATGGACTATCACCTAGATTAAATTGATAAAAATTCACGAATTTTGGCCTGAGTGAGCAAATGCAGCCTCACTACATACATTACAGTTCCATCCAGAAACAAGTACTTAGTCAACCAAAGATATAATTTGCGTTGAATCTTTTGGAAAAATCTTCACATTACCCACGTCTAAGAGGCTGTGTTTTACTTTTCATCACTCTATAGATTCACTCTCTCAAAATAATATTACTCTCCAAATGACCATTTTTTATACCTCTTCTTCTAAGCTCTGATGAAAACTCAGTGAACATAGCCATAATTTTCTTTTTCAAACACTCCACCTTCTAAGAATCTGAACTCTGAAATAAATGTGTCTTGTTTTATCTGGCTACTCTCTTATCTTCTGTAACTTCCTTCCTTGGACTTGGACTGGGTATTGTTCAAATTTCCTTTCCTAGCCCTGGCCCTTTTTTCTCTTCTCTCTCTCTCCCCACCCCTCCCCCTTTTTTTTTCCTCCACTTTGTTTTTCCTTCAGTGATCACTGCTACTCTGGTGGATATCAGTTTAAGAACTTTCTCAGACTCATGACTCCCATTCCTAACCATCTGTTATTCAGAATCGTTTGAGTTGTTCCATGAAAGCATTAAATATGATGTGTTAAGGAATAAACTCATTTTGTATTCTTCGAATCTGTTCTTAAACTAGTATTTCCCATATTCCCTTTTACACCACTCATCTCCGGGTTACTCCAGCTTAAGATCAGTTCAGGTCAGTTGCTCAGTCGTGTCCGACTCTTTGTGATCCCATGGACTGCAGCACGCCAGGCCTCCCTGTCCATCACCAACTCCCAGAGTTTACCCAAACTAATGTCCATTGAGTCGGTATGCCATCCAACCGTCTCATTTTCTGTCGTCCCTTTCTCCTCCTGCTTTCAATCTTTCCCAGCATCAGGATCNCTGCAGCACGCCAGGCCTCCCTGTCCATCACCAACTCCCAGAGTTTACCCAAACTAATGTCCATTGAGTCGGTATGCCATCCAACCGTCTCATTTTCTGTCGTCCCTTTCTCCTCCTGCTTTCAATCTTTCCCAGCATCAGGATCTTTTCAAATGAGTCACCTCTTCGCATCAGGTGGCCAACATATTGGAGTTTCAGCTTCAACATTAGTCCTTCCAATGAATACCCAGGACTCATCTCCTTTAGGATGGACTGGTTGGATCTCTTTACAGTCCAAGGGACTCTCAAGAGTCTTCTCCAACATCATAGTTCAAAAGCACCTATTCTCCAGTGTTCAGCTTTCTTTAGAGTCCAATTCTCACATCCATACATGACCACTGGAAAAACTATAGCCTTGACTAGACAGATCTTTGTTGGCAAAGTATGTCTCTGCTTTTTACTATGCTGTCTATGGGGGTCATAACTTTCCTTTCAAGAAGTAAGCGTCTTTTAACTTCACGGCTGCAGTCACCATCTGCAGTGACTTTGGAATGCCAAAAAATGAAGTCTGACACTGTTTCCCCATCTATTTCCCATCGAGTGATGGGACCAGGTGCCATAATCTTAGTTTCCTGAATGTTGAACTTTAAGCCAATTTTTTCACTCTCCTCTTTCACTTTCATCAAGAGGCTCTTTAGTTCTTCTTCACTTTCTGCCATAAAGGTGGTGTCATCTACTTATCTGAAGTTATTGATATTTCTCTCAGCAATCTTGATTCCAACTTGTGATTCATCCAGCCCAACATTTCTCATGATGTACTCTGCATATAAGTTAAATAAGCAAGGTGACAATATACAGCCTTGATGTACTCCTTTTCCTATTTGGAACCAGTCTGTTGTTCCATGTGCAGTTCTAACTGCTGCTTCCTGGCCTGCATACAGATTTCTCAAGAGGCAGGTCAGGTGGTCNGCAATCTTGATTCCAGCTTGTGTTTCTTCCAGTCCAGCGTTTCTCATGATGTACTCTGCATATAAGTTAAATAAGCAGGGAGACAATATACAGCCTTGACGTACTCCTTTTCCTATTTGGAACCAGTCTGTTGTTCCATGTGCAGTTCTAACTGTTGCTTCCTGACCTGCATACAGGTTTCTCAAGAGGCAGGTTAGGTGGTCTGGTATTCCCATCTCTTTCAGAATTTTCCACAGTTTGTTGTGATCCACACAGTCAAAGGCTTTGGCATAGTCAATAAAACAGAAATAGATGTTTTTCTGGAACTCTCTTGCTTTTTCCATGATCCAGCGGATGTTGGCAATTTGATCTCTGGTTCCTCTGCCTTTTCTAAAACCAGCTTGAACATCAGGGAGTTCACGGTTCACATATTGCTGAAGCCTGGCTTGGAGAATTTTGAGCATTACTTTACTAGCGTGTTAGTATATTGTATTGGTGTTTTTCTTTCTGGCTTACTTCACTCTGTATAATAGGCTCCAGTTTCATCCACCTCATTAGAACTGATAGGACCTAGATGTTCATCAGTGGATGAATGGATAAGAAAGCTGTGGTACATATATACAATGGAGTATCACTCAGCCAAAAATTTTTAATTTTTCTCTTATTTTGTTTCTGTATAAGATGGTGGATGTTCACAAAAATTATTATGAAGATCATTTCCTGGTGTATGTAAATCAAATCATTATGTTGCACACCTTAAATGAATAGTGTTGTATATCAATTGTAACTCAAGAAGACTGTATGCAAATTATACCTCAATAAATCTGAGTTAGATGATAGATAGATAGAGGAAGCCAGCAGCAGTGCCCTACAAAGTGGTATCCAAACTTACTTTGTGCTGGCCCCTTCAAATTCAGGTTTGAGGACTTCTGGCAGCATTTCCCTTGTAATTCACAAAGGCTTTTACTTGGAGCTGTTGGGCTGGTGTCAGCCCTCTATCAGGCAACCCCAACTTGGCAAAATGCAAGTTTTCAAGGGTATCTTTCTGAATTCATTTAGAATCAGAGGGTTGACTACAAAATACCATAACTGCTAGTTTTTAAAGGAACCACTATTTTCTCAAGCAGTTCTGTAATTTGTGACTTTCACTGTGAGTCCTACTGAAACAGTGATCATTTTCTTATTATTGTACCTTTGATGAAACTGTAAAAATTATAATACTTTTCGTAGATGGGCTTCAAATGGACATCTGACTTCTTTCTTTGCCTTTTCTTGTTTTGTTTCTAAAGGCTCTGGTGAAGTTTGAAACATCTGACTTCCGTTTGCAAAGGCTGACTTTCTTTCTAATTCTCTCCATTTTTGTAAGTCTTAAGTATAGTTTGCTGCTTTTATATATATATTTCCTTTTATATTTTAAGTGATTTGTCTAATATTTTCACAGCTACTCTTGCAATTTATTACTTTTAAACTATCTTCTGAGAGAAGTAAAGAAAATGAAAACTTTCTCTACTTTGTAAATGACTTCTTTGAATATAGGATCAACATAACCATGTAAGTAAATACTAAACTGCAATTATCAACAAAATTTTTAAAAATACAAATATAAGGAGAAAATAAAAATAAAAATTTTTAATGCAGCATGTATCACATAAAACAATTAATATGTGACCCAATAATCAGTAATTATGAGACATACCATTATATAGAGTTGAAAAGGGAAATAAAATATTGACTTCAATCCTCAGCAGGCTTGAAATCTGAATGATGAGACCAAAAAAACATTTAGTCAATATTTAGCATAATGTTTCATTTAACTTTATGCGATTCAAATTTGCATTCTATGAATCCATCTGAGAAAAAAATGTTTCACCTGAATTTTCCCAGGACATATATGAAAAAAGTTTCTGCTCTGTCACCTAGACCGATCTGAAACTGGCATAGAAAAAGATATGTATAGAAAGTTTTCTACAAAAAAGTTATTCTCTGTGATATACAAAAAAAAAATTATATCAAGGCTAATATGAGTAATCATGAAGTTTCTTTTTCAGTAATTTCTTTTAAATTTAAGTAAAAGAAAATAAATGAAATGTTTTAGAATTTCTCAAAGTTGTTTGAAAATCCTATGTCTGTGTGAATGTAACAAATATATTTTCATTGAAATATAGTTGATATATAACATTATGTAAATTTAAAGTATAAAATCTGTTGCAATTACATACTGTAATACAATTGTCATTGTAATCATAACACTTGTATCATGTTCCATAATTATCCTCTTTTAGTGGTTGAAATAAATAAGTTCTAGTATCTTAGCAAGTATCTTATTATAATACAATATTTTTGTCTATATTCACCATGTCATGCACTAGCTCTCTAGGGCCTATTTACTACTTCTTATAAATTTGGCTGTATATGTATACTATCATGTAAGAAATGAATCGCCAGTCTATGTTCGATGCAGGATGCAGGATGCTTGGGGCAAATATTCAGGACTGATTTCCTTTAGGATGGACTGGTTGGATCTCCTTGCTGTCCAAGGGACTCTCAATATTGTAAAGTAGTTATCTTCTAACTAAAAAAGAAAAGAAAAAATTTAAAATGACCTCTAGGAGCCTTTGAAGACCAAGGCGGTTTCCAATGAGTTCCATGCTTCTAAGTTAACCCCAACTGTCACCACCCCAACCTGTGTATAAATTTAGAATAAGACCTCCCACGGCCATTTACCTGAAGTAGCTGAGCTAGTCAAAGGGTCGTGAGAGCTAGTGGAGGCGCGTGTGTGTATGCTGTGCTCATCCCGGCAGGGCTGTTCCGGTCTCACGCTGCCTGCCTGCCTCCCTCTGCCCCTTGTCCCAGCCCACTTTCCTCTCGTCTCTGCATTAAATCAGGTGCGCCTGTTAGGCACCCCCTGGTGTCTTTCCTTTATAGCACTTCTTATTGATTACTCACACTGTTTAATCTTGGTCTCCCTGTTGGTAAATCCCTAGAGAACAGACACCATCTCTGTCTGATTCACTGGTGGGTGCCCAGAGCTTGGCACCATGCCTGACACAGCAGTCAATTTGATACATGTTTGAGTTAGCTTAAAGCTCAACATTCAGAAAACTAAGATCATGGCATCCAGTCCCATCACTCCATGGCAAATAAATGACCAGTCCTGTGGCTACTGCTGAGTTTTCCAAATTTGCTGGCATATTGAGTGCAGCACTTTTACAGCATCCTCTTTTAGGACTTGAAATAGCTCAGCTGGAACTCCATCACCTCCACTATCTTTGTTCACTGTGATTCTTCCTAAGGCCCACTTGACTTCACATTCCAGGATGTCTGGCTCTCGGTGTGTAATTACACCATGATTATGCAGGTTGTGAAGATCCTTTTTGTACAGTTTTTCTGTGTATTCTTGCCATCTCTTCTTAATATCTTCTGCTTCTGTTAGGTCCAGACCATTTCTGTATCCACTATCTTTGTTCACTGTGATTCTTCCTAAGGCCCACTTGACTTCACATTCCAGGATGTCTGGCTCTCGGTGTGTAATTACACCATGATTATGTAGGTTGTGAAGATCCTTTTTGTACAGTTTTTCTGTGTATTCTTGCCATCTCTTCTTAATATCTTCTGCTTCTGTTAGGTCCAGACCATTTCTGTCCTTTATTGACCCATCTTTGCATGAGGTGTGCCCTGCTGCTATTGCTGCTAAGTCACTTCAGTCGTGTCCGACTCTGCGCGACCCCACAGACGGCAGCCTACCAGGCTCCCCCGTCCCTGGGATTCTCCAGGAAGAGCACTGGAGTGGGTTGCCATTTCCTTCTCCAATGCATGAAAGTGAAAAGTGAAAGTGAAGTCGCTCAGTCATGTCCGACTCTTCGCAACCCCATGGACTGCAGCCTACCAGGCTCCTCCATCCATGGTATTTTCCAGGCAAGAGTACTGGAGTGGGGTGCCATTGCCTTCTCCAGAGATGTGCCCTAGGTATCTCTAATTTTCTTGAAGAAATCTCTAGTCTTTCCCATTCTACTCTTTTCCTCTATTTCTTGCATTGATCGCTGAGAAAGGTTTTCTTACCTCTCCTTGCTATTCTTTGGAACTCTGCATTCAGATGGGTATATCTTTCCTTTTTTCTCCTTTGCTTTCACTTCTCTTTTCATAGCTATTTGTAAGGCCTCCTCAGACAACCATTTTGCCTTTTTGCATTTCTTTTTCTTGGAGATGGTTTCAATCCTTTCTTCCTGTACAATGTCATGAACCTCCATCCATAGTTCTTCAGGCACTCTATCAAATCTAATCCCTTGAATCTATTTGTCATTTCCATTGTGTGCTCATAAGGGATTTGATTTAGGTCATGCCTGAATGGCCTAGTGGGTTTTCCTTCTTTATTCAATTCAGGTCTGAATTTGTCAATAAGGATTTCATGATCTGAGCCACAGTCAGCTACCGGTCTTGTTTTTGCTGACTGTATAGAGTTTCTCCATCTTTGGCTGCAAAGACTATAATCAATATGATTTTGGTATTGACCAACGGGTGATGTCCATGTGGAGAGTCTTCTACTGTGTTGTTGGAAAAGGGTGTTTGCTATGACCATTGCCTTCTCTTGGTAAAACTCTGCTAGCCTTTGCCGGGCTTCATTCTATGCTCCAAGGCCAAATTTGCTTCTTACTCCAGGTGTTTCTTGACTTCCTACTTTTGCATTCCAGTCCCCTATAATGAAAAGGACATCTTTTGGGGGTGTTAGCTCTAGAAGATCTTGTAGGTCTTCATAAAACCATTCAACTTCAGCTTCTTCAGCATTGCTGGTCTGAGCATAGACTTGGATTACTGTGATATTGAATGGTTTGCCTTTAAAATGAATCAGTCTCTCCCATCAGGAAGCTTCCATAAGTCTCTTATCCTTATCCACAGAGGGCAGACAGACTGAAAACCACAATCACAGAAAACAAACCAATCTAATCACATGAACCACAGCCTTGTCTAACTCAGTGAAACTATGAGTCATGCCGTTTAGGGCCACTCAAAATGGACAGGTCATGGTGGAGAGTTCTGACAAAATGTGGTCCACTGGAGAAGGGAATGGCAAACCACTTCAGTACTTTTGCCTTGAGAACCCTATGAACAGTATGAAAAGGCAAAAAGATAGGACACTGAAAGATGAACTCCCTAGGTCGGTAGGTGTCCAGTATGCTACTGGAGATCAGTGGAGAACTAACTCCAGAAAGAATGAAGAGATGGAGCCAAATCAAAAACAACACCCAGTTGTGGATGTGAGTAGTGATGGAAGCAAGGTCAGATGCTGTAAAGAGCAATATTCCATAGGAACCTGGAATGTTAGGTCCATGAATCAAGGCAAATTGGAAGTGGTCAAACAGGAGATGGCAAGAGTGAACATTAACATTTTAGGAATCAGCAAACTAAAGTGTACTTGAATGAGTGAATTTAACTCAGATGGCCATTATATCTACTACTGTGGGCAAGAATCCCTTAGAAGAAATGGAGTAGCCCTCATAGTCAACAAAAGAGTCTGAAATGCAGTACTGGGATGCAGTCTCAAAAACGACAGAATGATCTCTGTTTTTTGCCCTGGAAATGAACACAGACCTTTCCTACAAAATAAGCTTAAATAATATTATCACGGCATATCAAACTCTACTACCCTGTGTTCCTTTTCCAAGCTTGCATTTTGCTATCCATGAACACCATGCCCCCACAAAACACATCCCAGACACATCTTTGCCGGTGTTCTTTATCCATGTGTAACAGCCTTTACCCCACCTATTGAACCATTCCTGACACAAACTTTCCACAGGCCAACATGAAAAGGGCCTAGTAATATATGTACACACAATAGGCTGCATACAGAAGAGAACCCTGAGTTTGGGAAAATTGGATCTTTTATATTGAACACTGTTTTGCGTTTTTGCTAGAGAGAGAGACAGTATTTCTATCTCCCAAAGCTGTTTGCTATACAAATCTCCTTGAAAAGACAGTCTTGAGAAATGGTAGCTAGTGCCCTAGCTGACAATAGGTACAGACACAGAGACATAGAAATGACCTCCCAACAGTACTAGTTCTGAACATCGTCCAGACAGAAACAAAAATAAAACACATTTGACATAGTGTCATGATCTCCCATCTTCCAAACATAAGCCAGTCATGCTTGTAAGCAATACCTTTCTCTTTTGAATGTTTATGATACTTTCCATACATTGTTCTTTTTAAGCACAACTTTTGATCATACAATAATTACTTGTGCTCATAACTTTCTCCATTATAAGACTGTAGGTTCTTGAGTTCAGGGTCCTCCAAAACACAGAGAAGATATGCGTTGTGCTTTTAAAGAAGGAGCAAATTAGAATACCATGCAAAATGGAAAGATTCTCAGAAAAATAAAAATTACTGAAACTGCCTCCATAAGAAATAGAAAAATATGAATAGATCTAAAGTAGAGGGACGGGGTAGCCTGGGGTCGCATGGAGTCGGACACGACTGAAGCGACTTAGCAGCAGCAGCAGCAGCAGAGAGACTGAATCAGTAATTTAGAAACTGCTCACAGAGAAAAGTCCAGGTCAAGATGGCTTCATTGGTGAATTCCACCAAACATTTAAAGGAAAAATCAACACTAATTCTTGACAAACCATTTTAGAAGATGAAAGAGGAAATGAACACTTCTCAAGTCCATCTATGAGACTGATATTCCCTGATATTAAAATGAGACAAAGATAACATGAAAAGAAAACTAAAGGCCAATATCCCTTATAAACATAGATGCAAAAATCTTCAATGAAACACTAGCATAGCAAATCCAACAACATATAAAACAGATTATACACCATGGCCAACTGGGATTTTTCCAACAAATGCAAGGTTGTGTTACCTATAAGAATCACACCATGGACATGTACACACTATTATATTTAAAATGGATAACCAACAAGGACCTACTATATAGCACATGGAACTCTCCTCAGTGTTATTTGGCAGCCTACATGGAACGGTAGTTTTGGGGAGAATGAATACATACATATTTATGGCTGATACCCTTCACTCTTCAACTGAAATTATCATAACATTGTTAATTGGCTATACTCCAATACAAAATAAAAAGTTTAAAAAAATTAAAAAATAAAAATCAAGCTGTTTAATGCTTTATATTAATGATGAAAGAAAGTGAAAGTGAAGTCGCTCAGTCATGTCTGACTCTTTGAGACCCTATGGACTGTAGCCTACCAGGCTCCTCCGTCCATGGGATTTTCAAGGCAAGAGTACTGGAATGGGTTGCCATTTCCTTCTTCAGGGGATCTTCCCAACCCAGGGATCAAACCTGGGCCTCCTGAGTTGTAGGCAGACTCTTTTACCATCTGAACCACCAGGGAAGTATATTAATGATGAAAATGATACAAATTATATGGTCATTTCAATAGATGCAGAAAAATCATTTCACAAAATCCTGCATTCTTTCCCTGTTGCCTCAGATGGTAAGAATTTACCTGCAATGCGAGAGATCTGGGTTCAGTCCCTAGGTCAGGAAGATCCCGTGGAGAAGGGAATGGCAACCCACTCCAATATTCTTGCCTAGAGAATATCAAGGACTGAGAATCCTGGCGAACTACAGTCCATGGGGCCACAAAGAGTCAGCCATGACTGAGTGACTAACAAAACACAACACAACAGCATTCTTTTATGAAAGAAAAAAAAAAAAAAAAAACCACTCAACAAAGTAGGACTAGAGTGGAGCTTCCTCAGTCTGATAAAAGACAGCCACAAAAAACAAATCTATAGCTAACATCATAATCAATGGCGAAACATAAATGCTCTCCTGCTAAGTCTGGAGGGATGACAAAGATATGTCCTCTTGACAGTTATAGTCCACATTGCACTAGAGAATCTATACAGCAAAATTAAGTAATAAAGAAATAATAAAAAAAAATATCTGGATTAGAAACAAAGAAGTAAAAATATCTCTATTGGAAGATAACATGACCTGGAATAAAGAACATTTCAAAGAATACAACAACAACAAAACCATTAGAACTAAAAGATGAATTCAAGCAAAGTTTCAGGATATAAGATCAATACACAAAAAATCAAGTTGTTTTTCTAAATACTAGTATGAACAACCAAAACTAAAATGTAATAGTACCAAAAAGATTAAAACTTAGGAATAAGCTTAACAAAATAAGCATAAAATGTTTCCACTGAAAATTATAAACCATTGTCGATAAAATGTAAGATCTAAATAATTGGAAAAACAGCCCATGTTCATGAATTGAAAGAATTACTGTTGTTAAAATGCAATATTCTCTAAATTGATTTACAACTTCAAAATAATCTCTATCAAAATTCAAGTAACTTTTATGCAGAAATTGGCAAGTTTATACAGAAATGTAAGAGACCCAGAATACCCAAAACAATACTAAAATGAACAAAGTTGGAGCACATACACTTTCTGATTTCAAAAATTTCTACAATGGCACAGTAATCAAGAGAGTGTGATATTAGCATAAAGACAAACATAGATCAATGGATTAGCCTTGAGAGTTCTGAATGAAATTCTCACATTTATAGTCAATTGATCTTTAATGAAGAAGTCAAGGCAATCCAGTGGGGGAAGGAACAATTAGTACTGAGGTCACTGAATAATCACGTGCAAAACTGTGAATGAAAATCTACCAAGAATAGATTACTGAGACCTAGGCTAGTCAAAGAATACTTCGAGATGACCTAAAAGGTACATGTGATAAAAGAGAAGATGGGAAAGTTGCGTTTCATCAAAATCAAAGCTTAAGTACCCCATGGACTATACAGTTCATGAAATTCTCCAAGCCAGAATACTGGAGTAGGTAGCCTTCCCCTTCTCCAGGGGATCTTCCCAACCTGGGAATGACACCCAGGTCTCCCACACTGCTGGCATATTCTTTACCACCAGGGAAGCCCAAGAATACTGGAGTGGGTAGCCTACCACTTCTCCAGCAGATCTTCTCAACCCAGGAATTGAACTGGGGTCTCCTGCATTGCAGGCAGATTCTTTACCAGCTGAGCTAATAGGGAAGCTCTTTAAATAATTGGTACTGAGGTAATTGGATAATCACATGCAAAACTATGACTAAAGATCACTATTCATATTATACAAAAAAATAATTCAAACTATATCATAGATTTAAATGTAAGAGCTAAAACTATAAGGGTTTTCAGAGAAAACACGAGAGTAGATCCCTGAGACTTAGGCTAGTCAAAAAGTACTTCAACATGAAATGAAAATTACATGTGATAAAAGAGAAGATGGAAAATTTGTGTTTCATCAAAATTAAAACTTAACTACATCAAATGTATCATCAAGAAAGAAAAGAGACAAATTGGAGAAAATATTTTCAAATCATATATCTGATAGGTACTTTCCCACGATATATAAAACTCTTACAATTTAATAATAAAAGACAACCCAGTTTAAAAATGGGCAAAGTATTTGAATAGAGAGTAATATTATACGTATAATTATCTGGATGGCTATTAAGCACAGAAAAGATGTTCAAAAAAGTTGGTTATTAGGGAACTATCAATCAAAACATATTGCATCAGACTCTACCTACTGCATCAGTCCAGCTCTCTCGAACCCTAGTTTCTGCTTGGATTGAGCCAAATGCGGGTATAAACAAAAGAATCAAGGATGGGGGAAAGACAGAAGTTGCAGTATTTATTTCCCTGGCTACCTTCCTGCAGTATTTTGTGTTAAGAGAAAATAGATTCTTCTATATGTCATAGCTCTTACATACCCCTTGGAAAGGGATGACCCTCTTCAAGGTATATAGCTTCAGTGGCAGATCCCAGTAATAATTTGCTGCACCTGCAGCTTTAAGCTCCCTTACTCAGGAGCACTTCATCATTCCTTCTCTATTTTTCCAACTCTTTGTGATCCTGTGGACTACCCAGCTCTTCGCAATCCCATGGACTGTAGCCGGCCAATCTCCTCTGTCCATGGACTTCTCCAGGCAAGAATATTGGAATGAGTAGCCATGCCCTCTTCTAGGGGATCTTCCCAAACCAGAGGTTGAACCCAGATCTCCCATATTGAAGGGAGATTCTTTACAGTCTGAGCCACCAGGGAAGCCCCTAACCTTGCTCACCACTATGTAGAATAATCCCTTCATAAGCCCCTCTTGACATCACCCCTTTTGACTGGGCCTTTGTTTAGGAGAAGCTGGGACTCATGTATCCATTCCCCATGGAAACTCCCCCATCTACCCCACCTCACCAAGTATTTGCTGATTAATTAGAACAAATACTATTTTTATTTCTTATTTCTATTTGGGGGAGGGGGCTCCCAAATCACTGCAGATGGTGACCACAGCCATTAAATTAAAACATGCTTGCTCCTCTGAAGAAAACTTATGACCAACCTAGACAAGTTATTAAAAAGAGACTTTACTTTGACAACAAAGGTCCACCTAGTCAAAGCTACGATTTTTCCAGTAGTCATGTATGGATGTGAGAGTTGGACCATAAAGAAAGCTGAGCACCGAAGAATTGATGCTTTTGAACTGTGGTGTTGGAGAAGACTCTTGAGAGTCCCTTGGACTGCAAGGAGATCCAACCAGTCCATCCTAAAGGGAATCAGTCCTGAATATTCATTGGAAGGACTGATGCTGAAGTTGAAACTCCAATACTTTGGCCACCTGATGCAAAGAACTGACTCATCTGAAAAGACCCTGATGTTGGGAAAGATTGAAGGCAAGAGGCAAAGGGGACGACAGAGGATGAGATGATTGGATGGCATCACTGTCTCAGTGAACATGAGTTTGAGTAAACTCCGGGAGTGGGTGATGGACAGAGGCCTGGCGTGCTGCAGTCCATGGGGTCGCAGAGTCGGACACGACTGAGTGACTGAACTGACTGAACTAAGAAGAAATACTGGCCACAAACAGTCGGTATCTCTGAAAAGAGGATTCTTACTGAACATTAGCCCAGCCTATATACTACCTTATTTCTTCACTATTACCTCACATGCAATTGGAAGGCAACACATATTTGTAGAATAGATTAATAAATCATGGCAGATATCATTTAACTTTGGCAGAAAAGCATATCTGTCCTCTTCACCTCTGTTTTCCCTGCAATGAAACCATTGTCAAATATATAGAGGGTGTATGAAAATATTTATAGAATAAACTAAAACATACTTTGAGGCATTCCATATTTCCTACATGCCAGACATAATATTCAGAATATTCAGATACACTTACTGTACTATTTCAACTCAGGTCAACGACACCAAGAAGACATTATTAGCACATTGCAGTTGCAATTAAGACATGCAGAGGTTAAACCATCTTGGAGTTAATATAATATTAGAAAGAGATTCGGGCTAGAGATGTGTAACTCCTTAGATTTGTTGCTCATAAGGAAGTCTACAAAGTGGCCAGTGATAGTAAACATTTGTCCAGGAGTCAAGCAGAGGAATGGGTTGGGACATTTGCATTTACAAAAAAAAAGTTATTCAGAGAAAGTATGAGAAAGTGATCCTAGCCCTTTAATGTTAGACTTTGTCTTTTTCTTTTCTAAATAGCTTGTGGATAAAAGTTTCTGGTAGTTGTGATCCCATGCTCTGTTTCTAGTGGTAAGAAACACAGATTCATACATGAACCTAAAGTGGGAGATTTAGTTCACACATAGAACAGAAAACTCACAACTTTCAATGAATGGGGAAAAAAATATGACCTAAAAACATCTCACCCCCAAATCTTCTAGAACTTGTTGTGGTGTTTTTGTGCTGATTAAAAACCACTGTGGACAAATACCGATCAGCTTCCACTGCCAGTGATTGCCTAGTACACCATAAGTACCCACTGGGACCATGGGTATGAATGCCTTCACAACATTATTTCTTTTCAACATCTTTCAGAATTTAAGAACTTAAAACGTTCCAAAACAAAGTGAGCTCTCACAAAAGCAAAGCAATTGAGTGCACCTGTGGTTAGCTGTTATTGACTATTGTGTTTAAGACCACAATAACCCTCTGGTGATTTGGGGTTTTTTGTTTTTTTTTTAAACTTGATCTTTTTATGAGTTTCCTCTTGTAGGATGGCTGTATATTATGTGAAATTTAATCAAGCAGCTACTTTTGTGTCATTAAATGAAAACCCAAGCATCTGCTTTGTCAGTGACCTTTGACCAACCCAGGCTTACTGTAGTCAGGTGTACAAAAAGCTTAAAAATTTATCTCAGAAGGTAAGAGAAGAAGTTATGGGTTTTCCAGTTACCTTTTTTGTTACTTAGATACCAAACCGTGTTCCTTTCCCACCGTAAATTGGGCAAATCCCCTATGAAATTATTTTTTTAATGTCACTTTCCCATAAACTAAAGACCTGGGAGAGCCAGTGTTGCAGCTCCAGTTTTGAGTCTGAAAGTCTGAGAACAAGGAAAACTGACAGTGTAAGTTCCAGTCCAAGTGCAGGAAAAAATAAGGTCCCAGCTTGAAAACAGGTAGGGAAAACAAATTCCCTGTTACGCTTTTGCTTGTTTGTTTGTTTGTTTTTTTTTTTTTTAGTCAGGTGTACAAAAAGCTTAAAAATTTATCTCAGAAGGTAAGAGAAGAAGTTATGGGTTTTCCAGTTACCTTTTTTGTTACTTAGATACCAAACCGTGTTCCTTTCCCACCGTAAATTGGGCAAATCCCCTATGAAATTATTTTTTTAATGTCACTTTCCCATAAACTAAAGACCTGGGAGAGCCAGTGTTGCAGCTCCAGTTTTGAGTCTGAAAGTCTGAGAACAAGGAAAACTGACAGTGTAAGTTCCAGTCCAAGTGCAGGAAAAAATAAGGTCCCAGCTTGAAAACAGGTAGGGAAAACAAATTCCCTGTTACGCTTTTGCTTGTTTGTTTGTTTGTTTTTTTTTTTTTTTGCTTTATTCAGGCCTTGGATAAGACTCACTCATATGGGGCAGGGTAATTGGGTTTATTCAGTCTATTGATAGAAATATTAATCTCATCCAGAAACACCTTCATGGACCCACCCAGAATAATCTATAACCAAATTTGGGACACCCCAGATCTGAATTATGTTGACACATAAAAGTTACCATCAAAATTTTATAGTCCTCAGCTCTGAAGTTCAAGAAAATATAAGCTAAATGATGATTGATCTAGTCATAATGTAGTCTTAGATCACAAAGAAACTGTGCTTTCTTTGAGAAAGTTGCCCATATCTCACTAATCTCCATATCCCCAGTATAAAGTACAGTTTCTGATACATTTAGCCACCTACTAATATGATGGGGAAACAGTGAAAACAGTGTCAGACTTTATTTGTGGGGGCTCCAAAATCACTGCATTTGGTGATTGTAGCCATAAAATTAAGACACTTACTCCTTGGAAGGAAAGTTATGACCAACCTAGATAGCATATTAAAAAGCAGAGATATTACTTTGCCAACAAAGGTCCGTCTAGTCAATGCTATGGTTTTTCCAGTGTTCATGTATGGATGTCAGAGTTGGACTGTGAAGAAAGCTGAGCACAGAAGAACTGATACTTTTGAACTGTGGTGTTGGAGAAGACTCTTGAGAGTCACTTGGACTGCAAGGAGATCCAACCAGTCCATCCTAAAGGGAATCAGTCCTGGGTGTTCACTGGAGGGACTGATGCTGAGGCTGAAACTCCAGTAATCACGCAAAGGGTTGACTCATTTGAAAAGACTTTGATACTGGGAGGGATTGGGGGCAGGAGGAGAAGGGGATGACAGAGGATGAGATGGCTGGTTGGCATCACCAACTTGATGCATATGAGTTTGAGTGAACTCTGGGAGTTGGTGATGGACAGGGAGGCTTGGCGTGCTGTGATTCATGGAGTCGCAAAGAATTGGACCAAACTGAGCGACTGAATTGAACTGAATATTGAATTAATGTCTCTGTACTATGTAAAGTTCAAGAGATTTGTTTTTATTATTTTGTATTCACAAGGTAAGACTACCCACGTTACCTTTTGTCATCTCTGTAGCTCTCCAAAAACCAGCATATATTGCAAATGGATGAATTTCTATATGTAATTCTACAGAAGGAGCCCAAGATACCAGGAATCTTTCCAATATTTATTTTCCTTTTAGCACCTATTTAGATATGTTCAGGGCAGAATAGGTTTCCACATCTAGCCTTCAACAGATGTCTCCCTAAGCTATATGCGACCTCCTGCATCTCCTGCTTGCCAATTTGCTTGCTAGTTTAATAGAAATTCAATACTATAGAATCTTGTGGTTTTGTTTCCTTACTCTTCTCCCTTGGCAGGAAAACTGCTCTCTTGTGAAAAGGTGAACTCAGAGATGCAAAAAAGACAGCATTTGTACCCAGCTGTGTCCTAAGCTCTTACAAAGAAATTAAAGAAAATACAGGTGAATGCAAACCTGCATCAGGATGTAAGTTCACATCTATTATCTGAAACTGCTTTTCCCATAGTCTCTAAAGAAGAATCATATTCATCATGTTAAAAAAAAAATGTATGCAAAAATGAGCCCTGGGTTTATCTTGGTTCCAGACTGAATTTTTTGACCTGTCAGAGCCAAATGAGTTATCTGTATAAAGCCTCTCCCAAAGCTTTCTCAAGCACCAAGGTTAAGGAAGAGACCCCAAGGAACTGAAAACTGTATAAGTAATATAAGTGGCCCAAACTGGACAAGTTAAATCTTCCAAATGCAGCCCCCAGGAACTCTAAACTAGCTGCTGATTCTTTTATGGCCCAGATGGGAAGCCATGTGGTTAGTCTAGCCCATAAAGGGTTATATTATCAACTGCAGGAGTCATATTAGTAAAACGGAGTGGCTGGATACGAAAGCCATAAAATTTACTGGCAGAAAATAATGCAGCCCCAGCATGTCTATATATGTATACATAACATGAATACAGAACTTCCCACATGGTGCAGTGGTAAAGAATCCTCCCGCCGAGGCAGGAAACACAAGGGACACAGGTTCAATCCCTGGGTGGGGAATATGCCCTGGAGTAGGAAATGGCAACCCACTCTAGTATTACTGCCTGGGAAATTCCATGGACAGAGGAGCCTAGTGGGATACAGTGCACGGGGTTGCAAAGAGTTAGAAATGACTGGCAACACACAGCACAGAACACGCATGCACGCAAATACTCAACTCGTAATTCTACACATTATCACCATTTGGGGGGTGAGAGGGCCTCCCTGGCAGCTCACTTGGTAAAGAATCTGCCTGCAACACAGGAGACCCCAGTTCAATTCCTGGGTCCAGAAGATCTGCTGGAGAAGGTATAGGCTACCCACACTCCAGTATTCTTGGGTTTCCCTTGTGTGGCTCAGCTGGTAAAGAATCTGCCTGCAATGTGGGATACCTGGGTTTGATCCCTGGGTTGGGAAGATTCCCTGGAGAAGGGAAAGACTACCCACTCCAGCATTCTGGCCTGGAGAATTCTGTGGACTGCATAGTCCATGGCGTCCCAAAGAGTTGGACACGACTCAGCGACTTTAAAAAAATGGGGGGATGGGGCATAAGATTTCTTTTAACCTCAAACCAACCCATGTTCATTACTCATCTCCAGTTTTCAAAAATAAGTATGATTATTTTCCCAGTTTAGTTCCTCTGGTTGACTTAATATAGCTGTCAGACTTAAAGCATCTGACCAGACAATTAAGAAAAAGGCAGTCCAAGCCAAAGAAAATAGCACAGAATCCTAAAACCTTTTTAAATAGCAACTTTTCTTACTAACTTGCCCCAAACGATTCTTCATAGGCTCAGCTGAGGTGTTGCTTATCTGAACCAGCCTGTCAGTCCCAATGGGAAGCTGTAGTGTTATGAGTAATCAGTCAGTTAGTCCATTCAATCACTCAGCCGTGTCCGGCTCCTTTGCGACCCCATGAACTGCAGCACATCGGGCCTCCCTGTCCGTTACCAACTCCCAGAGCTTACTCAAACTCATGTCCATTGAGTCGGTGATGCCTTCCAACCACCTCATCTTCTGTCGTCTCCTTCTCCTGCCTTCAATCTTTCCCAGCATCAGGGTCTTTTCAAATGAGTCAGTTCTTTGCATCAGGTGGCCAAAGTATTGGAGTTGATGGAGAAGCTATCATCAGAGGGCGACAGTGTAGTATCATTTGGTAGCTCAGTTGAGAATTATGAAAAAGAAAACAAGAGACTTATATATGACCATCATAAAGAGTAACATTAAACTAGAGAAAAACGAAATTCAACTCGATTAAAAAAAAAAACAAAAAAACAGAATACTGAGCCTAAAGTGCAACCTACCTCACCAATTTTAGCAGTGGCTCACCCACAGATCTTTATTCAACTTCTCTAGGGTGGGCCTGGGTATCAGGAGTTATTAAATGTCCCCAGTATTCTGTTTTTTGTTTTTTAATCAAGTTGAATTTCATGCTTCTCTAGATGTCTCTTTCTCTTTTGTTATTTTCTCCTATCTTCTCACTTAGGTGATTTTAAAAGCCATTTCCAATGTTCTATGCATCTATATGCAAGTGATCCTCCAATTTAAATCTCAAGCCAATTCCCCATCTCCTGATTCCAGGCTTATTTTCCTTTCTGCCTTCCCAGCATTTCCTCTCCTGTGTGTAAGAGGACTCTTACAGCTAATATGGTCAAAATAGGCAATATGAATCCCTGACCTCTCCAGTACTGCTTCTCCCTAGATTTCCCGATTTCAGTTATATTACATTCACCAGGATGATATGCAAAGACCCAGGAGTCATCTTGGGTGATGACTCTTTTACATAAAATACAAGAAACCCCAAGAACTCTACTATCAAACTAGACCCCGAAGCTAGCATCACACTATATCTATCACTACTGCCCTAGTCTGCTGCAGCAGGATTCTTCTCCGAGACTCCTTCAATATCCTTTTAACTAGAACCCATTTTTCCAACCTATCCCTCTATGATTCAGCATTCACATAAAAATCATAGCAATACTTCCCACCAGAAAGTAAATTCTAGTGGCACATGAACCTGTTCACAAGGACAAAATTAGGTCAACTAGCAGATGACACTTGCATAGGATCCTACGTCTGTACTGATCTATAGCAACTAGTCAAGATTCTGAGCTTAATGAAATAGAACACAAGCGTTTAATCCACCTAAGCTTAATGCTTGTTTCCTTTCTTCGCCAGTCTTCAGTGGCTCTGCCTAGCCCTGTTTTCCTTTTCAGCACGTGGCCTACTCTTGTGCATTGTTCTCACGCGTCATTTTTCCCTGGCCTACTAGCTGGTAAATGCTGCCTGTGGAAGCCATACCAAGCTCCTCTGGGCGGGTGTGAAGGTGCCCGCAAGACAGCCATATGCCTGGAAGAGTATTTGCGCTCACTCGCTTGGACCAGATCTCTGCGTTGCCCTGAACTCTTCTCTTCCTCCACTACTGATCTATGCAGAATTATGTAAATTGTGCAAATTAGGCATAATTCAACAACGAATATTTCTGGTAAAGTGGGATCCTAAGTGAAAGTATTCAGAAGTTTCAGTTAAAGCATTTATCAGTTACCCAAGCCTTGTGAAGCCTGGTTTTGTCTGGGTCAGTTGGAAGAACACTGAGACCACAGAAGTGAACATGGAGTGTGTCTCTAGTCCGTGATTCTCAAATTTTACTGTACTTCAGAATCACCTGGATGCCTTATTAAGACAAAAATTACTGGACCCCACCTCCAGAGTTTTTAATTCAATAGGTATGGGATTATCAGACATTTTGCATTTCTAACAAGTTCCCAGGTGATGCTGATACTGCTGAGGCTCAGAAATCTCACTTTAAGAATTCCTGATCTGGTCTGAATGCCAGAAAGTGGCTACAAGTGAAATGAATTGTCTGGACTTCACCTGAACTTATTCTTGCCCATCAGAGACTTCCTGCTGCTGCTGCTGCTAAGTCACTTCAGCCGTGTCCGACTCTGTGTGACCCCATAGACGGCAGCCGACCAGGCTCCCCCATCCCTGGGATTCTCCAGGCAAGAATACTGGAGTGGGTTGCCATTTCCTTCTCCAATGCATGAAAGAGAAAAGTGAAAGTGAAGTCACTCAGTCTGTCCGACTGTTAGTGACCCCATGGACTGCAGCCCACCAGGCTACTCCGTCCATTGGATTTTCCAGGCAAGAGTACTGGGGTGGGGTGCCATTGCCTTCCCCATCAGAGACTTCCTACAGACAGTTTAATCTTTGTCATACTTGTAGCCCCTTTGCACCACAGGAAACTCATGCCTCACAGAAGCAGCTCTGAACTCCTAAAAGAGATAAATTAAAAGAGAACCCTATAAAAAGGACATCTTGTATCCTTGTCCCCAAAGGCAACATGTCAAATTTACAGGGCAACCTACTTCTCCAGTTTTAGCCGTGGCTCACCCACGGATTCTTATTCAATTTCTCTGGGGTGGGCCTGGGTATCAGGAGTTATTAAATATCCCTGATGTGTTGAATGCATAGTCATGATTGAGAATCACTATAGCCTGGGTAGGATATGATTTCTTAACTCTTCTACATTTTCCTTTTTGGTTATTAGTGTGTCAAATTAGTTCTATTTATATCACCTAAAATGCACATTAAAAAGCTAAGGCAGTGGCTCTCAAAGAGGGGTGATTTCTTGCCTGCCAACCCTCCCCTCTGAGGATACTTGGCAACAATGTCTTGAGATATTTTTTGATAATTGCAACTTGCAATGCTACTGGCATCTAGAGGGAGCAGGCCAAGAGTGCTTCTAACACTCCACAACATGTAACAGAGTTCTCCACAACAAGGAATTACCCAGTACAAAATACCACATGTGACAAAGGTGAGGACTCATGGTTGAAGCATGGAGTGTGAGGTCCCCATGTTTCACCTAGAAGGCTTTGTTTTGAACAATATATAAAACATCAGCAAATTTTTTTCTTTATGGTGTCGAAAGATGGAAGAAACTCAGATTAAGCAAAGTGAAAGTTTGATAACTTCAAACAAACAAACAATGAAAATGTATCACCTTTCTCATGATTCTCCCTAAAACCAAGACCTGAGCATGAAATGCTAACAGAGTTTTAATATTTCACTTGTTTCCTGGTTTTCTGCAATGTTTATTGCAAAACAAATTCATTTTAAATTCTGCTTGTTGAAACAACTGTAGTAGTTAATGGGAAAGCATAAATGATTACAAAACTTTGTAGTATACTCTCTAGAGAAACTGGAAAAGCTTGACATAGTTTTAAAAGGTCAAAATAGTTTACTGTCTATTTATGGCACACTGTTTGGGATTAAGAATATCATTTCTCAATCATTTGGTTAAGCTGATGTATAAAGGCCTGATATAAAAAACAGAAACCTCATCTGAGCTTTACTTTATTGATGTTTGCCACTGATTCTTCCATCACTGTTTCTCATCAAGCTGTTCCTGCTAATTACTGCCGGCACAAAATCACATTCTATGTTTTCTCTCAAGATCGGATTTTTTCCCCAAGTATGAATAGGGACGGGTATATCCAATGTAATCATGCATTTTATTACTTTTCTGCTTGCTTTTTAATTACCATTGACACTGGAAGCATTTTGTTATTCCTATTGTTTTTATATCAATAAAATTAAATTAAATGTGGAAATGTCAAGATATATAATTTATTTGATCTGAAGACTGATTACAGATAGATCCAGTCAATCAATTGACAGTATTTTCACTAAATAAGGTTACAAAGAAAATGCTTCTGTGCAGACAAAACAGAATGCAATAAATATGAGGTTTATTATATGTACTAAGCAGCACATATCCTGAATATACATACCCTTTGCTGCTTACTTTGAACAAAGAGCCCTCATGTATTGCGTAACCAGATATTCCCAAATAGTACCCATCTGGAGAGCTGAAGAGAGAGATGAAAATAAGTACTTGCTGAGTAGTTACTGTGCACTCAGAGAAAGGAAATATTTTAACATATGAATTCTCATTTGAGAAAAAAATAACATGAGCACTGTCAACAAGTCAGAAATAGGTAAAAGGAGATTGTGTTCATGCGTGCGTGCTCAGCTGTGTTCCATTCTTGGCGACCCTACTGATGGTAGCCAGCCACTTCTGACTCCCTCTCACTGCCGACAGGCAACATATCTTATCTTTTAAGATCACTGAGTGAGTGAGTGAAGTCGCTCAGTCGCGTCCGACTCTTTGCTACCCCATGGACTGTAGCCTAACCAGGTTCCTCCATCCATGGGATTTTCCACGCAAGGCTACTGGAGTGAGTTGCCATTTCCTTCTCCAGGAGATCTTCCCGACCCAGGGATTGAACCCAGGTCTTCTGCATTGTAGGCAGACGCTTTACCGTCTAAGCCACAAGGGAAGATCCATGAAGATCATTACAGCTTGCAAATTCCAAGTTACACCCCATATTATCTCATAATTACCACATATGCTGATCAAGANATCTTCCCGACCCAGGGATTGAACCCAGGTCTTCTGCATTGTAGGCAGACGCTTTACCGTCTAAGCCACAAGGGAAGATCCATGAAGATCATTACAGCTTGCAAATTCCAAGTTACACCCCATATTATCTCATAATTACCACATATGCTGATCAAGAAAGACATTATTATCACATTTATAGGGATGAGAAGGCTGAAACCAATGGTATTAAGCCACAGTCTCAGGATCAACCAGCCAATAAGTGGCAGAACCTGGAGACAGAAAATGCCTTCTTTCTACCGTTCTATGCTGCCTTTACAAACACTGCTATGGCCTGAATTAGCATTGCTATATTATGCTATGTGGAAGGAATTCTAAAGTGTTTATAAAATTGAGCTTGCAATGACTCTTCTCGGGGCTGGAATCAGAGAGTAACTAGTTATCAAATGAGTACTCCTCATTTAAAGAAGAGGGCAGGGATGAACTACATTTACTTACACTGGAACTTGGCTTAGCATGGATTTAGCTGACAAACAAATTTAAAAATTTTTATTATTATCCTATACTGGACATGTTTATTAATGAGGGGAGCCTCTTATTTGCAATTTTAAGTGACTGAGGGAGCTTTTTGCTATCTGAGAGTAAGTATAGTCTCTGTCCTTACATTTAATCATGTAAAGTGAGGGATATGTTAATTATCTTATTTTGATAATCTTTCCACAAAGTATATACATATATACATATACCTTAAATATATACATATACCTTAAATATATACAATTATATTTGCCAATTATTCCTCCATAAAGCTGGAGGAAATTACCTTCATAATAATAAACAAATCCATAGAGGAATAAATACATACATATATAGAATTTCCAAGCATTAACTCCTCCAAAGTATTGCTAATTATATATAAACAGAAATAAATACGAGCATCACATCAGCTGTGTGAAGTGATTGTTACTACCCACATGTCATAGGTGAGAAAACCACATTTCTACAAGCCACATGGGCCAACTACTATGGCCACTAAATAGTAGGGTAAAAAATCTAAATCCTTCGCAGTGGCCTGGAGATTGATTTAAGGAGAATTTACATGTGAGGTCGGAGAAAGCAATGGCAGCCCACTCCACTACTCTTGCCTGGAAAATCCCATGGACAGAGGAGCCTGGTAGGCAGCAGTCCATGGGGTTGCGAAGACTCAGACCTGACTGAGCAACTTCACTTTCACTTTTTATTTTCATAAATTGGAGAAGGCAATGGCAACCCACTCCAGTGTTCTTGCCTGGAGGATCCCAGGGATGGGGGAGCCTGGTGGGCTGCCGCCTATGGGGTCGCACAGAGTCGGACACGACCGAAGTGACTCAGCAGCAGCAGCAGCACCTGTGAGGTGAATAGAACCAGCTGAATTTGGATNATGGCAACCCACTCCAGTGTTCTTGCCTGGAGGATCCCAGGGATGGGGGAGCCTGGTGGGCTGCCGCCTATGGGGTCGCACAGAGTCGGACACGACCGAAGTGACTCAGCAGCAGCAGCAGCACCTGTGAGGTGAATAGAACCAGCTGAATTTGGATATTCTTTCTAAATCTCTAATCTAACATGTTGTCAGTCTTTCATGACACTGGGTTAAAAAAGAAAAAAAAGAAGCAAATTCATTTCTGTAAAGGAAAGAAAGAATGTCTGAAAAGGAAATGTTTATCTTAACTGTATTTACATAGTTTGCCTAATGCTTGCAAATAGCGCTTTAAGTAGATTATGCCATTCCCTTCTGTCCTCCAAGTATCAACTGAAAAACAAAGCTGATGGTCGTCTGAGAGTTTCCTTGTATGTTACCATTTGTTTTTCTCCTGCTGCCTTTAAAGTTCTCCTTTTCCATCTTTACCTTTTGCTATTTTAATTACAACATGATTCAGTGTAGAACTGAGTTCATCTTGTCTGGGACTCTCTGTACTTCCTTTCCCAGGTTAGGAAAGGTTTCAACTATTATTTCTTCAAATAAGTTTTCTGACCCTTTACCTCTTGCTTTTCCTTCTGGGACTCTTATAATATAAATATTAGTATGCCTGATGTCCCAGAAGCTCCTTAAACTGTTTTCATGTTTTTAGGTTTCCAGTTGCTAAATTAACATTAGAACTTAAAGTCAAGAGAGTACAAGTATAAAAATACAGAACAGGGGAGAGGGAGACAGAAGATCAAATTCGAAAGGATGGAAATAAAATTCAAAAGGCGGTTGAGTGAAGAATGAGGAGCTGGAGAGAAAAATGGGGAAAGAAAAGCATTCTGGTGACAAAAATGCTCCTGCTTATTTTACTAAAGTGGAAATATGCAAATTAAAACAGATTTTACTGATGCCTTGCCATTTTCAGTGGAAGTTTCTCCTGTAGTTAGAGAATAATTTGGAGAAATTTTAAGTATCTGACTCAGTTCAGTTCAGCTGCTCAGCATGTCCGACTCTTTGCAACTCCATGGACTACAGCACGCCAGGCCTCCCTGTCCATCACCAACTCCCAGAGTTTACTCAAACTCGTGTCCATCAAGTCGGTGATGCCATTCAACTTTCTCATCCTCTGTCATCCCCTTTTCCTCCCGTCATCAATCTTTCCCAGCATCAGGATCTTTTCAAGTGAGTCAGTTCTTCGCATCAGGTAGCCAATGTTTTGAAGTTTCAGCTTCAGCATCAGTCCTTCCAATGAATATTCAGGCCTGATCTCCTTTAGGTTGAACTGGTTGNGATCTTTTCAAATGAGTCAGTTCTTCGCATCAGGTAGCCAATGTTTTGAAGTTTCAGCTTCAGCATCAGTCCTTCCAATGAATATTCAGGCCTGATCTCCTTTAGGTTGAACTGGTTGGATCTCCTTGCAGTCCAAGGGCCTCTCAAGAGTCTTCAACACCACAGTTCAAAGGCATCAATTCTTTGGCGCTCAGCTTTCTTTTCTTTTCCAACTCTCACATCCATACATGACTACTGGAAAAACCATAGCTTTGACTAGATGGATCTTTGTTGGCAAAATAATTTTCTGCTTTTTAACAAGCTGTCTAGGTAGGTCATAGGTTTTCTTCCAAGAAGCAAGCATCTTTTAATGTTATGGCTGCAGTCATCATCCGCTGTGATTTTGGAGCCCAAGAAATAAAGTCTGTCACTGTTTCCATTGTTTCCCCATCTATTTGCCATGAAGTGGTGGGACCAGATGCCATGATCTTAGTTTTTTGAATGTTGAGTTGTAAGCCAGTTTTTTCACTCTTCTCTTTCACCTTCATCAAGAGGTTCTTTAGTTCCTCTTCACTTTCTGTCTTAAGGGTGGTGTCATCTGCATATCTGAGGTTATTGATTTTTCTAAACATGATTCACTGGAGGAGGGAATGACAAACTACTTCAATATTCTTTCCTTGAGAACCACATGAACAGTATGAAAAGTCACAAAGATGGGACACTGAAAGCATCTGATTGCATCTGGTCACTTGTCTGATCTCTTGGACCCTGATTCTAATGGAAGCTCCACCCTGACTCTTCATTACCACCCACTCACTCCACACACAATCTGTCCATATGACTAAAAAATAAATGTTATAAAGTAATCTTTCCTATAAGCTGCTTTTCTTTTTCTTTTCATTTTTTGTGATAAGTACTTTATATGAGTCTATTATTATTTTATAACAATTCCATTTTCATAGTAGTATTAGCTCACTGTAACTTGCATCATAGTGTTCTTTTAAAAAATATCTTTATCCAGTTTTTATTATTGAAGTCTAGTTGATTTACAATGTTAGTTTTAGTTTCAGTGTTAGTTCAATGTTAGTTTCAGGTGTACAGCTCTTTTTCTTTTATTTTGTATATTTCCACTGAGTGTTTTACTTTTGAGACTCCATCACCTCACATTAAAGCCCTTGGCTCTTTATACTACATCCTCTGTTCTATTACAAACATAGAATCTCCCAGAAATGCAAATTAATCCATTAAAATCACTTTTGATTGTTATTCCATTTTGTAAATCCAAAGGGCAGAACATCTTACGTTAGAACATAACATCTTATGTTAGAAATTACTGAGCTCTCCGAATGAAGGCCCTGGCAGAAAATCATTAAAAGCATTATAGATAGAATGAGCTTTCCGTAAGAGAACAAAAACTCCAAACTCTGCCCCACAGTGATATTTTGAATCACTAGGATTTATGATAGTATCCTATCTATGTTATTAACTGTAAATACTGATTCTCTGCCCCTGCAAAAAATCTTCACATCTGACTTCAAAAAATTTTTATGCATTCTTTCATGGAAATGGCAACCCACTCCAGTATTCTTGCCTGGAAAATCCTGTGAACAGAGGAGCCTGGTGGGATACAGTACAGGGTGTGGCAAAGAGTTGGACATGACTGAGAACAGATACACGTAGTGTTTGAGATGGTCTTTTCCTCAACGGTGCCATTCGTCCCTGTAACAAAAACTCATCCACTGTTAAGCAGTCTTCACACCTGGCACCTGTTCCCTGGGAAGGTCTCAGTTCACAGCTGGCATGTTTGAATAGCATGGAGGTATTTTTGTCTCACCCTTCCTAATTTCAACATAAAGGCACTGACATGACCTTAACTAACATAGCCATGTGTTGAAATCAGAGCCATGTTCCACATGTAGGAAAAGCACATTTATGGAACATGAGACATATATTTTTAAGGTGGTATCTTCCACTCGCAGTTATACAAGTGATACAAATGAGACAGAAAAATCAATATAAGAGGGAGAGGGAGAGGGTGGGATGATTTGGGAAAATAGCATTGAAATATGTATACTACCATGTAAGAAACAAATCGCCAGTCTATGTTCGATGCAGGATGCAGGAGGCTTGGGGCTGGTGCATGGGGATGATCTGGAGGGATGATGTGGGGTGGGAGGTAGGAGGGGGGTTCATGTTTGGGAGTTCATGTACACCCGTGGCAGATTCATGTCAATGTATGCCAAATCCAATACAGTACTGTAAAGTAAAATAAAAAAAAAAATCATTTATAATAGAAATCCTTTGGTGTTTCTTCAAACAAAACAGAGCAAAAATGTTAATATTCTCTGTTTCTAAATCTGCAGAGTTTTATTTCTAGCTCGATCATTTTTAATTAATTTTTTCCCTTTCCATTTAAAATATTTAAAGAAAAAAATCCCACTGGAAATGGCTTAAAAATTAGATCTTGATAGAAAATTATGTTACTTCAGTGAAACAATTTTTTTCTGCTAAAGCAAAAGATTAATTATTTAAGAGCATTAAAGTACTGGAACATGGACATAAATTGCTTCTAAGATCATCATGGAGTGTGTGGGGATATCAGAAAGGAAGGAAAAGACTAGAAGAATTTAGGAGAGTAATTCTGAGGCTGCTTTCAGCACAGCATCCTTCTCTTCAGAAGCACAAGTGACTACAATCACTCTTGGGTTCTATGCAATCTGTTCCCAGTTGTGCGCTCAACATTTTGGAGATGAATGAGGAGGCTGACCGGGCTGCTCTCCGCACTGACTCTAACATATGTCATTATGAAGTACCCTCCACCTTTCATGCATGTTTTACTATGACCTAGGGTATTCTTTGCCTTCAAGCACANGACTACAATCACTCTTGGGTTCTATGCAATCTGTTCCCAGTTGTGCGCTCAACATTTTGGAGATGAATGGGGAGGCTGACCGGGCTGCTCTCCACACTGACTCTAACATGTCATTATGAAGTACCCTCCACCTTTCGTGCATGTTTTCCTACGACCTAGGGTATTCTTTGCCTTCAAGCACAGCCTACTAAGCTTACAAAGGCAGCTTCAGCCTTTCCTCCTCCACAAGGACATTCCTGAGTCTCTCAGCCCATAATGAGGCCTCCTTCCTTTGATATGCTTACTGTTTAAAACTCAGAAGCATAGAACTTATAAAAAATTTATACCACCTATGATTCCACTACTTGTACAGACTACTACTTCCACTACTACAAGTACTATACAGTAAACAGTCTAAGTGCTAAGGAGAGAAATAATGCAAGATAGGAGGAGAGGCAGTGTAGGGGTACGTTGCATTTTCAGCTGGGGAAGTTCTCACTAGGGAAGGACCTGGGAGATGACCCAAACTCCTCTTCTTCCCAAAGAAAAGTTCCAGGTAGAGACAACATGCCAGAACCATTCACAGAATAGCAAAGTAATTAGTATTACTGGTTTAATTGAGTATTAATAGAAGTTAAAAGGTAGGGGCTTTCCTGGTGGCTCAGACAGTAAAATCATCTGCTTGCAATGCTGGAGACCTGGGTTCAATCCCTGGGTTGGGAAGGTCCCCTGGAGGAGGAAACAGAAATCCACTCCAGTACTCTTGCCTGGAAAATTCCATGGATGGAGGAACCTGATAGCCTATAGTCCATGGGGTCACAAAGTGTCGGACAAGACTGGGCAACTTTGCTTTAAGAGGTAGGGGCAGGGAATCAATTGCATAGGGCCTTATGGAGGACTGTGAGGATGGCAACTTGTACTCTGATTAGGAAACTAACAGAGGAGTGGTGGAACCTGACACTCCCTGACTCATATTTTAACTGGACCACACTGGCTGCTGAATGGGGTAAGGACAAACAGGGAGATGCCAGTTAAGAAGCTGTTGCAGTAATCCAGGTGAGAGACGATGGAGGCTCTACCAGAGCGGTGGCCGTGACGGTGCTGGAAGTGGCTGTATCTTGGGTATATTTTGGAGAGCTGACAGTTGAATGAATATGAAATATAAAATAAAAAGTGCCATCAGGGCTGAGGCTCTCGGTTTGGACCTAGGAAAACAGAAGACTGCCATCGCCATCAACCTTGATGAGTGGGCTATGAGAAGGATACTTTGTTGGCAGGGAGGAGACTAGGAGATGGTTTGGGACATATCAAGGTCCAAAGGACTTTTATACATCTAAAAATCAGGAAGGACTGATGCTGAAGCTGAAACTCCAATACTTTGGCCACCTCATGCGAAGAGCTGACAAAAAGACCCTAATGCTGGGCAAGATTGAAGTCGTGAGGAGAAGGGGATGACAGGATGAGATGGCTGGATGGCATCACCGACTCGATGGATGTGAGTCTGGGTAAACTCCGGGAGTTGGTGATGGACAGGGAGGCCTGGCGTGCTGCGATTCATGGGGTCGCAAAGAGTCAGACATAACTGAGCGACTGAACTTAACTGAAAAATCAGTCATTGTGCCACACTTCTTAGATAAATGAAACAGCTGGTTCTAAAAAATAAGGGGCACTTGGGAAAAAGATGAAAGACAACCTTTACGTTTAGAAAGGGCTTATAAGACAAACTTTGCTCTCTCTTTCTCATTCATATTGAAGGAAAGAATTATAAGTGATTATGTATAACTTTCTTTGGCTCCATCCCTTCATTCTTTCTGATTTCTCCACTGATCTCCAGTAGCATATTGGGCACCTACTGACCTGGGGAGTTCCTCTTTCAGTATCCTATCATTTTGCCTTTTCATACTGTTCATGGGGTTCTCAAGGCAAGAATAGTGAAGTGGTTTGCCATTCCCTTCTCCAGTGGACCACATTCTGTCAGACCTCTCTACCATGACCTGCGCGTCTTGGGTTGCCCCATGGGCATGGCTTGGTTTCATTGAGTTAGACAAGGCTGTGGTCCTAGTGTGATTAGATTGACTAGTTTTCTGTGAGTATGGTTTCAGTGTGTCTGCCCTCTGATGCCCTCTTGCAACACCTACCATCTTACTTGGATTTCTCTTACCTTGGCCATGGGGTATCTCTTCACGGCTGCTCCAGCAAAGCAGAGCCGCTGCTCCTTACCTTGGATGAGGGGTATCTCCTTACCACCGCCCTTCCTGACCTTCAACATGGGATAGCTCCTCTAGGCCCTCCTGCACCTGCGCAGCCACTGCTCCTCGGGTTGCTCCTCCCAGCCACCGGCCCTGGCCTCGGGCTCGGGATGGCTCCTCAGGGTCACTGCCCCTGGCCTCAGGCTCGGGGTGGCTCCTCCCGGCCGCTCCCCCTGGCCTCGGAATTGGGTAACTCCTCTCGCCTGTTCCTGCACCGTCGCAGCCTGGCACTCTTGGCTGCTGCCCCTGACCTCGGACGTGGGGTAACTCCTCTCAGCCGGGCTTAATGCGCCAGATCGCACTGCAGCCACCCACACTTGACCATAATATCTACTACTGCAAGCAGGAATCCCTCAGAAGAAATGGAGTAGCCATCATGGTCTACAGAAGAGCCCAAAATGCAGTACTTGGATGCAACCTCAAAAATGACAGAATGATCTCTGTTCGTTTCCAAGGCAAACCATTCAATATCACAGTTATCCAAGTCTATGCCTCAACCAGTAATGCTGAAGAAGCTGAAGTTGAACAGTTTTATGAAGACCTACAAGACCTTTTAGAACTAACACCCAAAAAAGATGTCCTTTTCATTCTAGGGGACTGGAATGCAAAAGTAGGAAATCAAGAAACACCTGGAGTAACACCAGGCAAATTTGGCCTTGGAATGCGGAATGAAGCAGGGCAAAGACTAATAGAGTTTTGCCAAGAAAATGCACTGCACATAGCAAACACCCTCTTCCAGCAACACAAGAGAAGACTCTACACATGGACATCACCAGATGGTCAACACCGAAATCAAATTAATTATATTCTTTGCAGCCAAAGATGGAGAAGCTCTATACAGTCAACAAAAACAAGACCAGGAGCTGACTGTGGCTCAGATCATGAACTCCTTATTTCCAAATTCAGACTTAAATTGAAGAAAGTAGGGAAAACCGCTAGACCATTCAGGTATGACCTAAATCAAATCCCTTATGATTATACAGTGGAAGTGAGAAATAGATTTAAGGGCCTAGATCTGATAGACAGAGTTCCTGATGAACTATGGAATGAGGTTCGTGACATTGTACAGGAGACAGGGATCAAGACCATCCCCATGGAAAAGAAATGCAAAAAAGCAAAATGGCTGTCTGGAGAAGCCTTACAAATAGCACTGAAAAGAAGAGAGGCGAAAAGCAAAGGAGAAAAGAAAAGATATAAGCATCTGAATGCAGAGTTCCAAAGAATAGCAAGAAGAGATAAGAAAGCCTTCTTCAGCAATCAATGCAAAGAGATAGAGGAAAACAACAGAATGGGAAAGACTAGAGATCTCTTCAAGAGAATTGGAGATACCAAGGGAACATTTCATGCAAAGATGGGCTCGATAAAGGATAGAAATGGTATGGACCTAACAGAAGCAGAAGATATTAAGAAGAGGTGGCAAGAATACACAGAAGAACTGTACAGAAAAGATCTTCACGACCCAGATAATCATGAGGATGTGATCACTAATCTAGAGCCAGACATCTTGGAATGTGAAGTCAAGTGGGCCTTAGAAAGCATCACTAAGAACAAAGCTAGTGGAGGTGATGGAATTCCCGTTGAGCTGTTTCAAATCCTGGAAGATGATGCTGTGAAAGTGCTGCACTCAATATGCCAGCAAATTTGGAAAACTCAGCAGTGGCCACAGGACTGGAAAAGGTCAGTTTTCATTCCAATTCCAAAGAAAGGCAATGCCAAAGAATGCTCAAACTACCGCACAATTGCACTCATCTCACACGCTAGTAAAGTAATGCTCAAAATTCTCCAAGCCAGGCTTCAGCAATATGTGAACCGTGAACTCCCTGATGTTCAAGCTGGTTTTAGAACAGGCAGAGGAACCAGAGATCAAATTGCCAACATCCGCTGGATCATGGAAAAAGCAAGAGAGTTCCAGAAAAACATCTATTTCTGCTTTATTGACTATGCCAAAGCCTTTGACTGTGTGGATCACAATAAACTGTGGAAAATTCTGAAAGAGATGGGAATACCAGACCACCTAACCTGCCTCTTGAGAAATCTGTATGCAGGTCAGGAAGCAACAGTTAGAACTGGACATGGAACAACAGACTGGTTCCAAATAGGAAAAGGAGTACGTCAAGGCTGTATATTGTCTCCCTGCTTATTTAACTTATATGCAGAGTACATCATGAGAAACGCTGGACTGGAAGAAACACAAGCTGGAATCAAGATTGCCGGGAGAAATATCAATAACCTCAGATATGCTGATGACACCACCCTTATGGCAGAAAGTGAGGAGGAGCTAAAAAGCCTCTTGATGAAAGTGAAGGAGGAGAGCGAAAAAGTTGGCTTAAAGCTCAACATTCAGAAAACGAAGATCATGGCATCCGGTCCCATCACTTCATGGGAAATAGATGGGGAAACAGTGGAAACAGTGTCAGACTTTATTTTTTTGGGCTCCAAAATCACTGCAGATGGTGACTGCAGCCATGAAATTAAAAGACGCTTACTCCTTGGAAGAAAAGTTATGACCAACCTGGATAGTATATTCAAAAGCAGAGACATTACTTTGCCGACTAAGGTCCGCCTAGTCAAGGCTATGGTTTTTCCTGTGGTCATGTATGGATGTGAAAGTTGGACTGTGAAGAAAGCTGAGCGCCGAAGAATCGATGCTTTTGAACTGTGGTGTTGGAGAAGACTCTTGAGAGTCCCTTGGACTGCAAGGAGATCGAATCAGTCCATTCTGAAGGAGATCAGCCCTGGGATTTCTTTGGAAGGAATGATGCTAAAGCTGAAACTCCAGTACTTTGGTCACCTCCTGGGAAAAGTTGACTCATTGGAAAAGACTCTAATGCTGAGAGGGATTGGGGGCAGGAAGAGAAGAGGATGACAGAAGATGAGATGGCTGGATAGCATCACTGACTCGCTGGACATGAGTCTGAGTGAACTCCGGGAGTTGGTGATGGACAGGGAGGCCTGGCATGCTGCAATTCATGGGGTCAGAAAGAGTCGGACACGACTGATGACTGAAGTGAACTGAACTGATGTATGACTTGCAGAGAAGGCAATGGCACCCCAGTACAGTACTGTTGCCTGGAGAATCACATGGATGGAAGAGCTTAGTAGGCTGCAGTCCATGGGGTCACTATGAGTCAGATACGACTGAGCGACTTCACTTTCACTTTTCACTTTCATGCATTGGAGAAGGAAATGGCAACCCACTCCAGTGTTCTTACCTGGAGAATCCCAGGGACAGGGAGCCTGGTGGGCTGCCGTCTATGGGGTCGCACAGAGTCGGACATGACTGAAGTGACTTAGCAGCAGCAGCAGCATGTATAACTTGTGTAGAAAATGTATGAATCCAGAAACTTTGGGAGGAAGAAATTGGGAATCGGTTGGTGGCTTAAGACAGTAAAGAATCTGCCTGCAATACAGAAGACCCGGCTTAGATCCCTGTCTCGGGAAGATCCCCTGGAGAAGGGAATGGCTACCTACTCTACTATTCTTCCTTGGAGAATTTCACAGACAGAGGAGCCTGGCAGGGCTACAGGCCATGGGGTCACAAAGAGTCAGACAGGAATGAGAAACGAACGCTTTTCACTTTCACTTTGATTCAATACTAGTGCTACTGCTCACTGATCTTTTATCTCTTCCCTGTGGATTGAGCTTGCTCCTGGCATGCTTCCTCAGGACCTATACGTGAACCAGTCAGCCGTGACTAATCTCGCAGGGTCGTCTGACACAGAGTACAATGGCCTATGCCTTAGGGACCTCTCTGAGGTGGATGTGAGCTTTACAGGCATTCTGAGACTTCCCAGAAGGGAGCCGTGAACCTGACAAGCCCTCGGCCTGACGGACAACCTCATCATCATAGAAATGAGATTTGATGTTGTATGTCCAGGCTTCCAGGGACACTCTTCAAGCTATTGCTATATTAAAAAAAAAAAAATTATGTTAATAGCTTGTCAATATTCAGGTAGAGTGAACTGTTGTTACACATCTTAACTATTATTTCTATAATTTCATTCTTGGATTCCTTTAACTCTTGGGAGAATGCCAGCTTGTCAAAAAGATTTATGAACATTCAACTCATTAATTTTTTTCTATGCTATTAATAAGGTAGAGCCTCTAATACCAGTTATTGACGTCTATCTTCAAAAAGTTCACTTTATAATATGCCCATAATTATTCTTGTTTTTCCATAAATTACGAAATTTGCACTAAAACCCAAAAAGTATTTGTGAGATGTTTATTTTAAGTGCTGAAATCTTAGCTATGGTGTCAATACCCAGAGGCTATGAGAGGAAGTACAATGTTTATAGCCCTTGGCAAGTCTGTCTATTCTCATGTTCCCTGTTATTTGCTGCATGATTATCTTATGATGAGTCATAGGTCCTTGTGATGGGATGCTCTGAATGCTTGGCCCAGAGAGGCAAAGAAATGCATGTAATACAAATGTATTACCTTTCAGGAATGGTAGTTAAACTGGGGAGAGGGATTTCTATCTTTTCCCTTTCTGTATCTATGTATTTTTAAAAAATTTGTAGCAGATATGCAAACTTTGTCATGAAAAGAAACTATAAAAAGTAGAATGTAAAATATTAGAGGCTATATTCAGCACTGTTTATGAGTAAAGTGGTTCAGGAAAACTGTAATGAAATGAAACTACCTTGCATCAAGTAGCATTAGATGATAGAAAAAGGAATTTATTTATATTTTGTTCATTTATGCATGTCTTAGTTTAAAAAAAAAACGTGTAACCATAATATCTAAGAGAATTTGAAAGTGAGGAAATAATACAGAGGGGATAAACAAGGTAAGTGAAACTGAGGTGAACTGTTTTATGAATGCATCTCCTGAAGGTCTAGTGTATTTTGCTCAAATTGAGCCACAAATATAGATTCTAAAATTTCTATAAGCCAGAGCAGATAAAGAAACATAGTTTACCGTGTTCATTATGTAGAAGCATATCTATTTTGGGGGAAGTTCTAGAAGTGATTTTGCATTGATCTGAGGGGAGAATCTAACTACTGAAGCTNAATAATACAGAGGGGATAAACAAGGTAAGTGAAACTGAGGTGAACTGTTTTATGAATGCATCTCCTGAAGGTCTAGTGTATTTTGCTCAAATTGAGCCACAAATATAGATTCTAAAATTTCTATAAGCCAGAGCAGATAAAGAAACATAGTTTACCGTGTTCATTATGTAGAAGCATATCTATTTTGGGGGAAGTTCTAGAAGTGATTTTGCATTGATCTGAGGGGAGAATCTAACTACTGAAGCTTCTTTCAAGCCTCTCTGTTATCAAACTTAACTATGTGCGCTGTGCTCAGTCACTTCAGTAGTGTCCGATTCTTTGCAACCCTATGCACTTTAGCCTGCCAGGCTTCTCTGCCCATGGGATTCTCCAGGTAAGAATACTGCAGTGGTTGCCACGCCCTCCTCCAGGGATCTTCCTGACCTAGGGATTGAACCCATATCTCCTGCACTGCAGATGAATTCTTTGCTGCTGAGCTTCTGGGGAAGCCCAAACTTAACTATGGGAAGGTCTCATTCTGAAATTGATACAAGCCAAGTTGTCTAAAGACAAAAACTATCAGAAAAGTTACTCATGTAGAATACCTCAATCCTCAAGGATAAATATTTTGTATGGAAACACACACTCAAGTATTTATTTTGATATTGTAGTAATTCAGCTTTGTTGTGAGCCCTGTCTTCAATTTTCCACCTATGTTGTGGGTTATGGCTACAAACTTTGATTAATAGTAATATTCACAAGCTTTTTAGTATAATTTTTGCAAGAGTTAGTATGTATTCAAGATATCCAGGTAATTGTTTGTTATCAACTTGAAAGTAAACCATTGATATCATGCACTTTATTACTTAAGTAATAAAGAAAGTATTATTTTTGGTGGGAAAAAATAAAATTCTACTCATATCCTCCCTGGGAATTTGCATTTCTATTAATGATCAATTAATCCTGATCAATTAATCAGTTCCCAGATGTATGCTGGGCCTTTACTCTGTGCTCAGCGTGGTGTTAGGAATTGTGGGAGGAAGGATGGGGAGAGGGAGATGTAAGAAGTGGCCTCTACTCTGGGTTGCTTACTCGGAGGGCAGATGCATTTGAATAGCATTGAAAAGCCCTGTTGGGACAGATGGAGCTTGGGGTTGGCACCCTATACATCAAAGTGTAGAGATGAATATAGCATAACTGAAATCTATATAGTGCTTTGTTGTTTACATGCCCATATGTTTGATCCTCTCAGAATCCATGTATTTAGAAGAAACCACAAGATTTCCCTTATAGTAAGTGATAGCTGTAGATCAGATCCTCTACAAGCCCTATTACATGCTTTTTCACTTAATTCTAATTAAAAATTAAATGGTTATTAACATGTTTAAAGTCTGGGATCTGAGGCTGTGGATGGTTGATATTTAGCCTAAATTACCCTCTAAATTTTATAGCTGGGAATGCAACCAAGCTTTGCCCTCCTCCAAATCCAGCGAGTTTTGGCCAGTATTCCACAGTGCTCAAACCCTCCCAATTGTGCTCTTGCTTAGACTTGGACTCCACTGTGTGGCATCAGGGAACCCCTACACGCATGTTTGCTTTCAGGCTCAGTCACCCACAGTGAATCTTCTAGAAAGATACTGAAAAGAGGAAACCTGATAGTCCACATTTCCTTTTGTTTTGCTCCAACTATTATCTTTTATATATATATTTTTTTTCTTTATAATGGTAGGCATAGAACCAAGTGATTCAGTTTTAGATATGTTACATATATATATATAGAATATATTTATTTTTCAGAGTTATTTTCTTAATTAATGTTAACTTAAATGATGAACTGAGAAGGCTGATACTGTCTGCTTTATGCTGAGCCCAGCGCTGTGTACCAGCTACTGTGCTTTCCATTTTCTTTGGTTTGGTTAAATGAATCAATAAGGCCCCTACCTTTCTTGTTTAAACTAAAATTGATTTGTTCTTTATTTGGAACTGACAGAGCTCCAATCAATAGAGCTTTGTAAGTTTAAAATAATGCAACAGATCTAAAAGGGCTTCTGTTTACTGAACAAGCAAACATTTTGAGTTAGACTTTACAATGATGGGTTGACAGGTTATGACCATTGGTTTTTAAAATCATGAAAGATAGCCTTTAAAAAACTAGGTGAAAAATATCAAATGTCAGCTAATAAAAATGTTAACTTTATTTTTAGAATTTCAATAAATTATCTTTCTGATAATAATTATAGAGGTTAAATTATTTGTGCAAAAATAAAATGATAGACATATTTGGAATTAAAACAGTGGTAGGGTACTGCTGGTGCATTTTAAATTTATATGTAAATGTCAAAATTAATTTTCTTCTGATGTTTTTAAATGAAGTAAGTGAAGCATGGTTTCACTTACTGATGTATTGGTATTTCTTTTTATATGTCTAATGGCATTGGAACTAAGAGTTCCTATGGCACTGTCATTGTCCACGGTGGTAATTTAGAAGGAATCTGTTTTATAATTAGGAATCCAAGCTGAGAGTCAGCCCTATACAGTAGGCAGTTTGAACATATCCATGAGTCACATCAACTTAGAGTAAGACTCTAACTCTGTCACTTTGACTGACACTTAGATTTGGGTAAATCATTTTGCTACTTTAGTCCAGATATGGTCATGTAGAATTGCTACCACTCTGAGGATGTTATTTTGAGAAGTGAATGAGATGCTGTATTTAAAGCACTAGTTCATTGCCAGGCATGCACTAAATGCCAAATATACGGTATGTAAACTCTTTAGAGTTCCCTGAAAATAAACCCGAGGTAAGAATTCTAGTTACTGTATTAACCCATTGATTCTTTTTATCCCATGCCCATAGACAGTATGACCCTCTATATGTGTCTTACTCTCTTACCACTGATAACAAAAAAAATTTTAATTTAGGGCGAGAAAAAATTTAAATCTATTTCTATGAGGAAAACCATAACGTAAAGTATCAGTTATTGATGTTACCATAATACTATGAACCACAGTGGCTCAGATGGTAAAGCGTCTGCCTACAGTGAGGGAGACCTGGGTTCAATCCCTTGGTCGGGAAGATCTCCTGGAGAACTGGCAACCCAATTCAGAATTCTTGCCTGGAAAATCCCATGGATGGGGGAGCCTGGTAGGCTACAGTCCATGGGGTCTCAAAGATCAGACACAACTGAGTGACTTCACTTGACTTTCACTTTATAGTGCTATAGGAATATAGAGTTAATGCCAGTTTGTTTGTTTGTTCAGTTGCCAAGTTGTGTCTGGCTGTTCCTGACCCAAAGCACTGCAGCATGACAGGCTTTCCTGTCCCTCACCATACCCTGGAGTTTGCCCAAGTTCATGGCCATTGCACTGATGATGCCATCCAGCCATCTCGTCCTCTGTTGCCCTTTCTCCTAATGCTTTCAATCTTTCCCAGCATCAGGGTCTTCTCCAGTGAGTCAGCTCTTCACATCTGGTGGCCAAAGTATTGGAGCTTTACCTTCAGTATTGTCCTTCCAATGAATATTCAGGGTTGATTTCCTTTAAGATTGACTGGTTTGATCTTGTTTGCAGTCCAAGAGACTCTCAAGAGTCTTCTCCAGCACCACAGTTCGAAAGCATCAATTCTTTGGCACTCAGCCTTCTTTATGGTCCAACTCTCACAAATGTATGTGAGTACTGGAAAGACCATCAGATCAGTTCAGTTGCCCAGTCATGTCTGACTCTTTGCGATCCCATGGACTGCAGTATGCCAGGCTTCCCTGTCCATCACCAACTCCCAGAACTTGCTCAAACTCATATCCATCAAGTCAGTAATGCCATCCAACCGTCTCATCCTCTGTTGTCCCCTTCTCTTCCTATCTTCCATCTTTCCCAGCATCAGGGTCTATTCCAATGAGTCAGTTCTTCACATCAGGTAGCCAAAGTATTGGAGTTTTCAACTTAGGCATTAGTCCTTCTAATGAATATTCAGGACTGATTTCCTTTAGGATTGACTGGTTGGATCTCCTTGCAGTCCAAGGGACTCTGAAGAGTCTTCTCCAACACCACAGTTCAAAAGCATCAATTCTTTGGCAGTCAGCTTTCGTTATGGTCCAACTTTCACATCCATACATGACTACTGGAAAAGCATTAGCTTTGACTATATGGACCTTCATCGGCAAAGTAATGTCTCTGATATTTAATATGCTGTCTAAGTTGGTCATAGCTTTTCTTCCTAGGAGCAAGTGTCTTTTAATTTCATGGCTGCAAACAGCATCTGCATTGATTTTGGATCCCAGGAAGATGAAGTCTGTCACTGTTTCCATTGTTTCCCCATGAAGTGATGGGGGAACCAGATGCCATGATCTTAGTTTTCTGAATGTTGAGTTTTAAGCCAACTTTTTCACTCTCCTCTTTCACTTTCATCAAGAGACTCTTTAGTTCTTCTTCACTTTCTGCCACAATGGTGGTGTCATCTGCATATCTGAGGTTATTGATATTTCCCTTGGGAATCAAGAATTCCAGCTTCATCCAGCCCAGCATTTCACATGATTGAAAGTATACAGCCTTGATATACTCCTTTCCTGATTTGAAACCAGTCTCTTGTTCCATGTCCAGTTCTAGCTGTTGCTTCTTGACCTGCATACAGATTTCTCAGGAGGCAGGTAAGGTGGTCTGATATTTCCTATCCCTTTAAGAATATTCCACAGTTTGTTGTGATTCACACAGTCAAAGGCTTTGGCATAGTCATAAAGCAGAAGTAGATGCTTTTCTGGAACTTTCTTGCTTTCTCTGTGATCCAGCGGATGTTGGCAATTTGATCTCTGTTTCCTGTACCTTTTCTAAATCCAGCTTGAACATCTGAAATTTCTTGATTCACATACTGTTGTTGAAGCCCATAACCTTGACTATATGAACTTTTGTTGGCAAAGTGATGTCTTTGCATTTTAAAACACTGTCTAGTTTTGTCATAGTTTTCCTTTCATGCAATTATGTCAAAGCAGAAATCAGATATCTACATTGACCATATAATTGAAAAATATTAGATCATGTAGTCTGTGTCAGTTCTGAAATAAGAGGTAAAGTCAGAAGGATATGGTTTCAATTCTGTATACTAGAATTTCTCAGATATTTTGATGTCTTATAATGGTGAAAGAGTAAACTATAAGCATCCTAGAAGATCTGTGATAAAAAGTTTAGATAGCTGTTTGATAGCATGTGTAAGGCAGCACTGCTAATTATAACTTATCTAGTTTTAAGAAATATGTTTAACTCTTTCACCTACATTATTGCAATCATCAGGACCCATATTGTTTTCTTCCTTTGCAACCCCAATTTTAGTTATTTTAGGCACAAAAAAAAAAAAAAAAAAAAAAAGCCGACTTCCCCACATCACTAAAAAATGAATAAATTTAAAAAAAGCATTTTATGTAAGAAATATATCCTCTATTTACCTTCCATTCCATACAAAGATATATTTGTATGGTATTTGTGTGAAACTCTTCTAGAACTTGCCATTATAAGATTTAGGGTTAGATATTTAATGTCTCTCTTACAAGCTCTTTGATCTGGGAAATATTTAAAATCTATATGAACCTCTGCATACCCATCTATGAATAGTATTACCTGCTTCAGAGAATGGCTGTATGAAACAGGAATATATATGAAAGCAACTTGATTTCCAGAGCCTGACACAAAATAGGTACACACTAGATGTTTGGTGAATTACACAGTATTCTCAAATTTAGTTGTCTATCATTTCCCACTTTGTTTTCCCCAGCCTTGCAGAGAAACAGAATATTTATCCTACAAAAATATGTTAAACCTGTAGTAACTCTGCTTCCATGTAGTAAAGTGAGCTACATATAAACTTGTCATATAGTGAAGTTAACCCCAGGGGTAGAGAATTTGTTTTACTATTTTTTTTCTTTCTTCACCTGTTTGTTTTTTTTTTTTTTCTATACTCACCGTTGAATCTCTCTTTCTCTAGGAACCTCAGCTTTGGCCTGCCTCCCTATATATCTATGTATTTTTCTCACTAAAGAAATTATGTGAAATGAATCCTAATTGGTAGTAAATGTACTTCTAGTAACAGCATTATGGAACTCAACATATAACAGTATGAGAATACAGATGGCACAGTCATGTGAGATATCATTGCTTCCACGGATTGGTGTGTGTAGTATATGGTATGCAGCACAACAATAAAGCTAGAAAATTTAAATAGATATTTCTGCTATCGGTTCAGTTCAGTTCAGTTCAGTCGCTCAGTCGTGTCCGACTCTCTGCGACCCCATGAATCGCAGCACGCCAGGCCTCCCTGTCCATCACCATCTCCCGGAGTTCACTCAGACTCACGTCCATCGAGTCCATGATGCCATCCAGCCATCTCAGCCTCGGTCGTCCCCTTCTCCTCCTGCCCCCAATCCCTCCCAGCATCAGTCTTTCCAGTGAGTCAACTCTTCGCATGAGGTGGCCAAAGTACTGGAGTTTCAGCTTTACCATCATTCCTTCCAAAGAAATCCCAGGGTTGATCTCCTTCAGAATGGACTGGTTGGATCTCCTTGCAGTCCAAGGGACTCTCAAGAGTCTTCTCCAACACCACAGTTCAAAAGCATCGATTCTTCGGCGCTCAGCTTTCTTCACAGTCCAACTTTCACATCCATACATGACCACAGGAAAAACCATAGCCTTGACTAGGCGGACCTTAGTCGGCAAAGTAATGTCTCTGCTTTTGAATATACTATCCAGGTTGGTCATAACTTTTCTTCCAAGGAGTAAGTGTCTTTTAATTTCATGGCTGCAGTCACCATCTGCAGTGATTTTGGAGCCCCCAAAAATAAAGTCTGACACTGTTTCCACAGTTTCCCCATCTATTTCCCACGAAGTTACCATCTATCAAAAAAGTTTTGCATAAATATTACAAGCCTCATAGAATACTTAGGATTGAAGAGATGAATGGTCCTTGGCATGGCAACAAATACCCAGCTTTTGTTTATAAACACTACCTGCTGTTATTATTATTAAAGGGTACTTCAATCCGAGATTAACTGTAGCATGCCAGGTTATTAGTTTTCTAGTTTCCAACCAAACTGTACCGTGTTATCAACAACGGGAAAACAAATTCGATTGATCAGCTGTTGTTCAGTCACCCAGTCGTGTCCACCTCTTTGCAGCACCATGGACTGCAGCACACCATGTCTCCCTGTCCCTCACCATCTCCCGAAATTTGCCCGAGTTTATGTCCATCGCATTGGTGATGCCATCCAGCCATCTCATCCCCTGATGCCCTCTTTTCCTTCTGCCCTTAATCTTTCCCTGACAGATCTGATAAAGCTCTCAGTAATCATATTGATCTGATTTAATTAGTTTTGATTAAAAAACATATTTCAACTATGAGTTATCTATAACTAAATAATGAGGGTTCTTTCTGAATGTGACTTGAAGGCTAGAGCTTTGAATTTTGATCTGAGGTTTATTTTCCTTGTTAAGTCTCGGCCTCCCCAAGCTCATTCTACAAATAAACACATTAGGAACCAACCTTTATTTTGAAAACTAACATGGCTATGACTGCCAGAAAATAATCCTGAAGAGGAAGGAACTACTAATGATGAAAAAATTATTCAAATAGAGAACTATGTAGACAACCTGTAGGAAACACCTAGAGCCTAGAGCCAGGTGGTACCTAGTTTGTGAAATTCAGTCATACAAATGCAATATGTATTTTCTTTCATTAACAGCCTTGGTGCTTCCTCATTAACCTCTCATTTCTTTAGCCATCACACCTCAAGTTTTCAATGGCTTCTCTGGGCTCTTTAACACTCAAATGTTTTCTACAGTTTGCTCCGTGATTGTCTTTTAGTTTATCCCACCCAGTCACCTTATGAGATGTCATAAATGGCATAGTTTTACATACCTTCCCTATAGTTATTAATCCTCAATGAAGGTCCACATCATTTCTTACCTATAACATTGAGACATGTTTCTAACTAGTCATGGCTACCAACCTACTCACTGCCAACTGTACCTCACAAATGACCTTACTTATATGTCAATCTAATTACCCTACTTCATTGCTTAAATGTTGCCAATGCCAGATACTCTACTATTTGCGATTTTAAAAAATAACTTGTTTAAGAATTCTCAAGGATACACAAAAGTAGAGACAAATGTGACAAGTCCTCACCTCAAATGCCCATTCAGTTCAGTTCAGTTCAGTCGCTCAGCCGTGTCCGACTCTTTGCGACCCTATGAATCGCAGCACGCCAGGCCTCCCTGTCTATCACCAACTCCCGGAGTTCACTCAGACTCACGTCCATCGAGTCCATGATGCCATCCAGCCACCTCATCCTCTGGCATCCCCTTCTCCTCCTGCCCTCAATCCCTCCCAGCATCAGAGTCTTTTCCAGTGAGTCAACTCTTCGCATGAGGTGGCCAAAGCACTGGAGTTGCAGCTTTAGCATCATTCCTTCCAAAGAAATCCCAGGGCTGATCTCCTTCAGAATGGACTGGTTGGATCTCCTTGCAGTCCAAGGGACTCTCAAGAGTCTTCTCCAGCACCACAGTTCAAAAGCATCGATTCTTCGTTCCATCACATATGGACTCATCACAGTTCTTCGGCCCACCAATATGCCCATTACAACACTACAATTACCAACACTTGCCACACTTCTTCTATAAAGCTTTTATTCTTTTTTTTTAAGTCTTCTTTTTGTTGAAATAGTCTTAAACTAGTGCCAAAGTACTCCAAAATGTACCTTTAAAAAATATAAGAATATTTCCTCATATGTTTATTTTTGAAATGTGATTTTACAAAATGTACAAATGTGAATAATGTAGTTTCTTTAGTTGAAACTATCTGATCACCAAAATTACTAAAATCCTGCCAGCTTTTATGAAAATAAAATCCAACATGAATCATAGATGTTCTCAAAGTTTAGCCTTTATCTAAATGTATGTCCTGACTGCCTATTACTCTTCCTTGTATGTCCTATACTACATCTCCAACTACTTACTCTGTATCATATTCTCTTTCACTTATGAAACTTTTCACAAAAGCTTTCTTCACCTGGAATGCCCCTGGGCTTTTGTAAATTCCTACTAATCCTTAAAAGTATGCCTTTACTATAATACATCACACCATAATATTTAATGAGATATCAATCAAAAAGTCTGAAAGAATTAAAACAACAAGATGCTACTACAAATCTGTCTGAATGGCTAAAATCCGAAACACTAAAACAGCAAATGTTGGCACGGATGTGAAGCAACAGATGTGGAACCTTCCTGGTGGGTGGGAATGTAAAATGGTGCAGTCATTGGAAGATAGCTAGCTTCTGTTTCTTACAAAACAAAGCATTCTTTTACCATACAATTGAACAGTCATGCTCCTTGTTATTTACCCAAAGGAGTGGAAATCTTACATCCACATAAAACCTACACATGGATATTTATCACATCTTCATGCATAATTGCCAAAACTTGGAAACAACTAAGCTATCTTGTAGTAAGTGAATGGTTAAATTGTGGTACCTCCAGATAAGAAAATTTTATTCAGCAATAAAAATAAATGAGCTCTCAAGACATGAAATCAACCTTGAATATTCATTGGAAAGACTGAAGCTGAGCTCCAATACTTTGGCCACCTGGTGCTAAGAGCTGAGTCATTGGAAAATACCCTGATGCTGGGAAAGATTGAAGGAAAAAGGAGAGGCGGGTGGCAGAGGATGAGATGGTTGGATAGCATCACCGACTCAGTGGCCATGAATTTGAGCAAACTCTGGAAGACAGAGGAGGACAGAGGGGCCTGGTGTGCTGCAGTCCATGGGGATGCAAAAAATTGGACAATACTTAGCAACTGAACGACAAGAGGACATTAAAAGACACAGAGGAATCTTAAATGCATATTACTAAGAAAAAGAAGCCAAACTGAAAAGCCTACATGCTGTATGATTCCAACTACATGACATTCTAGAAAAAGCAAAACTACACACAGAGTAAAAAGATCAGTGGTAGCCCTTTGGAGAGAAAGAAGAATAAATAGTTGGACTACAGGAGATTTTTAGGATATTGATGGTGGGGGAAGTTATGCATGAGTGGATGCATTGTGTTTAAGAACTGTATGCTTTCCACTCAGTTTTGCTCTGAGCATAAAATCACCCTATAAAATAAAATAGATCTATTTTTTTTTAAGTTCAGATAAAAGTCTATGCCTTGTTAGAACATATAAGACATACTTCAAGAATATTTAGTATTCATATCAAAATATATGGACTCATTAACTGATACCACTAGAAAATGAATTTACAGAGATCAGAAGCCATATCATTCTATTATCTTTGATTCTTAAGGGCCTGCAACATTCTCAGGTACATGGGTTAGCTCAGTAGATATTAGGGAAATATAGAACTCTTGATGAGATAGTCTTTAACACAAGCAAATTCTGTGAAATTGTGTATGTAAATGGAAACAAATGCTATTTGTTTGCAACTGATTTACCCTGTCTCTAGATTTTCATTACTTTATACTTGCATAATCAAATACATGAAATAAGAATATAATAGAATAGTAAAATTACAAGGGAGACTGACGGATTTAATTTCCACATTGACACTTTTTATTTGTTATAAAATTCATCAACTTACTCCTTGGAAATATGTGTAACCAACACGTAGACCACAGCTCAAATGCCTTACAGATATTGTTATGTATCTAAAACTGCCATTTTCTCATAGATTCATTTTTTAGTGGTATCAGTTAATGAGTCCATGTATTTTGATATGAATAGATGCTATTTTAGGCAAGAAACTGGCTCTTTGTGACTGCAATTGACTTGTCCAAAGTCATTAATGTCAATGGAAGGCTAGCATTCAAACAATTCTCTTCATTCTCTTTTGGTCTTCTATTTGCTAAGCAATGCAACCTCATATTTGTAGCTGGCAAAATTGAAATAAATAATGATTAAGTGATTTCCTCCAGGTCAGAGCAGAAGACCAAAGAGGGCATGTAAACTTCAGGGGACTAACACGAGTGCTTCTCCGTAGGTATCAACCATCACAATCCTGGTCGTAAGGCAATAATCAGAGATGAAATCACTTCCGTATTAACCATGACATGCTTTACAAATGGAACAGCAAGCAGCTTCTTCATAAGAGAGATATCTAATACCAGTTGGCAATCTCTGTCAAAATCCTTTAAAAATTTTATTTTTCAACTGTGATTTGCCTTCTTCCATGTAAATGTACACCAGTAGGAAGAAAAATTTGAAAATTAATTCACAGAGCCAACAAGCCCCTGCCCAAGGATAAACAGAATCAAGAAACAACAGGAAATAGAAGACAGGTGTTTCCTTTCTTCCAAAATTATACTCAACGAAAATGAATAGGTTGACATCAGTTTTAAATGTTTTAAGTCCAGGACTCAAATATAGTTTCCTGAGAGTCAGGAATCCTAGATCTGGATATAAAGAGCCAACCAGTATAATGCTGAAAAGCTATATAGGAATAAATGCCCATCACTTGATACCAAGAACAGAGCCCTAACTGATTCTTGGAGAACAGTACAATACTCCCCTGGACCTTGCAAAGTCTCAGAATTATTTTGTGCTAGAGTTGGACACAGCTGAACAACTGAATAACAGCAACAGAATTACAATATTTAAAGTTGGCAGCAAACAAGAACTCATTCCTACTTCCACTCTTCCATGTAAGTCCCCCCTAACTCCGCTTGCTTCTTCTAGAACGACTGGCCCTACTCCCAACTCTCTTCACTGTATCTGTGGGATTTCTCCTACTGCTACAGTCCTATCTTCTAAGTGCCTTTTCTACCTTCTATATTTATTTGAACTTCTTCCTATACTCATTCTTGCTCACAAATTCTTGAGCTCCTAAAATTCACTTCAGCTCCCCAGTCTCAGAACTACACCAAGGATTATGTCATAATCTATTTCAACTCAGTATTTTATCAAAAACTTGAAACTCTGGGATCTTTGCTTTCCTATCCTTTTCTATCCAGCCTGGACACTAAGGTAAGTCATCTGAGCCACTCCACACTGGTTTTAATCTCATTAAATCCATTCTTTTCCTTGTCCTTTCATTTCTCCACCTGGTGAAACCTTGCTTCTGGATCAATGCTATAAATAGCACCCTCTCCTCTTATAACATAGAGGCTGAACACAAGGAGAAAATCGTCCACGAGTGCAGATCCGTGCCGCTACACATTCATAGTCTCCAGCTTCAGTTTCCCTCTTCTAACATCGTCGGTCTTTATCTCACACTCCTTCCATTCACATTCAGCCTCATGTGAACCCTTGCTCCACACACTGTCTAAAACAACGTTGCATCATATTTAAGCCCTCTGATTAGATCTCTGTTAAGTTACTCTTACTGCTACCTATTATGTCCATAGTCACAGCCGTTATATCAGCTTCTCTGTAACCTCAAAAAGATTTTCCTCCTGTTTAAGGTCAACCCTTTACCTGTGCCTTGAACTACAGACCTCTTGCCTTTTATTTGATTTTCGCCAAATGATCTTTTATCTCTGAATTGTTCTCTTCATTACTCTTTCCCTTCAGCCTAAAACTATGTCCAAACCTCCTCCAAGCCAGAACGAGATTCTCTTGGTACTATCTACCTCTCTCCTTTTTAAGGACCCGAACTTCACAGATTCCGACTCTAATTTCTCAGGGACCACTAAAACACAGGAATCCAGATTCTGATACCATTATTCTGCTGAAATTTCTCTTGCCGAAGTCGCTGGTAACTTCATGTAGCCAAATAAATGCCTTTTTTCTGGCTCTTGCAGATGTGTTTAACACTGTTGATCAATCACATCTTTCTTGAAACTCTCTTCAATGTTTTCTTTGATACACACTGTTCCTTTCTGTCTCTATCTCTTTTCTATAAAATACATGTGCTATAAAACACATTAGACGCCCACAAGTTTTTGGCTCTGTTTTTACCACATGACTCTGTTTCTATCTGGCACTTTAGACAAATGGCCAGCCCCACAGCCTTCCTTTTATAAGCTAGCCTAAAAAGAAAATTCCGAATGATGAAAACAAAATGTAATGGCAAGTGGAGAAATTGACAGAAGTGGGTGGCAGGCATCTATTCCAACACAAATTCCAAGTACTTCAGAATCAATTAATTTAGCAAGTGACTTTTAAAAAACAGACACTCTCCAGAGTTGTAAAATAGAGCAATTATTTTTCATTGCACTTACAACTCCAAAATATTTGTTTATTCACATACTTACTTTTTCTTAACTTGTTCCTGACTCTCCTCACTAAAACTTAAGTTTCATGAGCTCAGAAACTTCATTTGTTTTTTTCACACCTGTATTAGCAATACAAATATTCAATACATAATTTTGAATGACTGAATCAATTCTTAACTTTTGCAGAGTATTTTAAGGAATGTCTTTTACATTCTTGTATAAAAGTCTCAGTATTAATAAAAAGGATGGCAGGTAAGAGTTGATTTTTAAAATCAGAGCATGTGAAAGAGGGGGCGCTTGTGGATTATGCAGTTGCTAATATTGTTCATAGTGATGGGGATCGTTGTAGGAAGGGGTGTTGATGAATTCTCCATTAGACTCTAGTGTCAGACAATTCGTAATACAAGAGCTTAACCAAAAATAAAGGTGTGTGGCATAAATACAATGGAAAGTTTTTTAGACAGGTTTTTACTGTCAAAGAACAGCATGCAAGGTGTGTGTGTGAGCAAGGTTGTGTGCCTGTGTGTACACAAGCATGTGTCCACATGCTTTGTCTACTGTGATAAATTTCCTGGTATCTTATTGGCGACTGAAAATCATCCTGGTTCCATGGTACTAGACTGTTAGTAGTTTGAAAGCAAACAAGCATATTATTAAAAGATAACATGGAATAATAATAAAAATGAAAACTCTGGACATATGCTAACATCTTGGTCCAGGAAACTCAGTGCATTTCCAACCCCCACACCTGGAAGTCCAAAAAAACAACAAGTGGAATTCACTAAGAAAGACTGTGTCTGAAAGTTTTCAATTGCCTGAAAATAACCTTTGTTTGGGAAGACTCTCAATTCAAAAGTGAATAGAGGCTTAGTGTAAAATTTTGCACCTGGAATGAGTGGCAAAGCCAAACTTTGCAGGGTTTAAATCATGTGGGATGCTGCCAAGAAATTAAATGACAGTACTGTGTTGGATCCAGAAAGTGATAACTAATGTAACAGCTGTTTCTTCTTCAAGACTGTTAATCTGAAGATAGAATGTTTGCACTTCTTCATTTTAAATATTGATTCTTGTTCACCTTATTACTCAGGATACCAGAGTCATTTGCTGTTAGATGTACTTTGCACTGTTGGAAATATGTCTGCTTCAACAAATTATATGACTTCTGATTAACTCTCCTAGGTACCACACAATGAGACTGTTTGAATGACTTGCCAGCTTCTCCCACTCTTTGCCCATTAAATATATGACGTTACAACAGGAAGCACACAGCACCAGCCCCCGTAATGTCCTTCTGTTTTGGAAATTCAGAATGACTGTAACATATGTGTTAAGTTCTCTTTCCACTCTGGCCAAATCAGAAAAGACATTACTCGGGGCATTTTCAGTTACGCAAATTTAACAGATGCATTGTTCAACCAAGATGAATAAAATGTTTTGGATCATTAGTTACAAAATAAGAGAATTATTTTCCTCTGTAATTTACTGATATTAAAATTACACTTAAGAATAAAAAAGAAAAATCTAGAAAATTCTTTAGATTTTAGAAAAAAAGTAAAAGTTCAGTTAAACCATCTGAACTATGCACCATATCAACACAGCGTATTTAAGTATTTTTGTGGTTGTCACTATCTGATTATTCAGTGCTGCTTTTCCTCCCTCCTTCTAGAAGTAGAATCCATATTCCTGGCCACAGTAAGCAAATGGCCCACCCTTGGTGTGGCTCGGCTGGTAAAGAACCTGCCTGCAATGCAATGCGGGAGACCTGGGTTCAATCCCTGGGTTGGGAAGATCCCCTGGAGAAGAGAACAGTTACTTACTCCAGTTTTCTGGCCTGGAGAATTCCATGGACTGTATAGTCCATGGGATCGCAAAGAGCTGGATACAACTGAGTGACTTTCACTTTCACACTTTCACTTGGTAAAATCTTAGTAAACAGCGGGCCTTGGCCTCAATGTTTGGACAAGAATTGTCATATGACATAAGGCAGGCCACTTAGAGTTTTCCCTAGGGTTTACCTGGCTGAAACTTTTGCGGAAAACATTCTTCTCTATCAGAGCTTGTAAAGATATATCCCCAGAAATATCAGGCAGTTTTTTTCCTCACCACATGGAGAATCCAAAAAAAATACTTAGCCTAGAGACCAGCGAACTTATCATCATAATGGACTGATGATAAGTGCTAATGTCATCAAAGTCTTTGTTCCTCACCCTTGACCAAAGACCAGCAGGGCATATATGGGCATGCAGCTACCCCATTTACCATCATTTACTATCTGATAATTCTTCCTGCTTGTTTTAGATGGTTTGAATTGGGCTTCAAATCACTTTTCACAAAAGAAGTCCTAAATAAAATGCATGTGCTCAGTTGCTGAGTCATGTCCCTCAACTTATATATATATAGACACACATATATATATAAACTGTATATTTATATACAGTTACAGCCTGAAAGTAGAGAATGATTTTATTTGGTGGCAATGTTTAGGACTGGAGCTCAGGAGACAGCAACTTAGTACCTCTGAGAAAACTGCTCCAAGGAGTTGGGAGAGGGAGTCAGGTTATATACAAGCTTGCAACAAAGGGGGCAGGCAGTCTGAATATCAAAGATTATTGTGAAGTAAGAAAAATCAGATATCAGGTTAAGAAATTTAGCGTTCTGTGCATGGGAAGATGCAAACCTCTGGGCTCACTGAATTCATTCCTTTCATATACACCTCAGCTTTTTGTGGTTCAGTTGCCCAGTCATGTCCGACTTTGCAACCCCCATGGACTGCAGCATGCAAGGCCTCCCTATCTCTCACCTTCTCCTGGAGTTTGCCCAAGTCTGTGTTCATTGCACTGGTAATGCCGTCCAGCCATCTCATCCCCTGATGCCCTGGGGTCAAATCCTGTTCCTTGTTCATCTTAAAATTGGCAGATGGCTGCCTCCTGCATCCCCCACCCCAACCCCTGCCAGCTCCTCATGGAAGGTAGTGGCATCTGCTGGGTCACAGGCATTGTGTTTCATTTTGGAAGCCCTCATTCACCCTTGAAGGCCAGAAATCACTGATGGCTGTGATATTTCTTGCCCATTGATATGGCAGGAAATATTTTCATTTCATATGTCCGACTCTTTGCAACCCCATGGACTACTGCCTGCCAGGCTCCTCTGTCCATGGAATTTTCCAGGCAAGAATACCAGAGTAGGTTGTCATTTCCTTCTCTAGAGGATTTACCCAACCCAGAGATGAACCCACATCTCCTGTGTCTTCTACGTTGGCAGGTGGATTCTCAACCACTGCACCACCAGGGTAGCCTCTAACTAGAATATCTTCTCAAATAATTTCATCAAGGATGTATACATCAAAATTATTTTCCTTAAAAAGAGGTATTCACGCTGTAAAGCAGAGTTGAGACAGCAGCTTTGGAGAGAGACAGACATGAATTCAAACTAGTTCTTTCATTTACAAGCTGCATAACAAGTTACTTAAAAATCATTAGCCTCTGCTTTCTCCTCTAAAATGAAGATAATAATAACACTGACTTCAACAATTCTGTGAGGCTTAAACGATATATGTGTTTATAGTCCGTGAAAACTAAATTAATGTTTGCTATTCTAGTGATGAGGATCCTGGGACTCAGAGAGGTCCAGTAACTTAACCAGTATGACAAAAATAAAATGACAGGGTCAGAATTATAACCGAGCCCTAGGTGTCTTCCAAATCCCTACTCCTTTGAGCACACTCAGCTGCCTAGGGACTAACAAAGAAAGAAGAGATAATAGATTTCTAAACAAGATAACATGTTTAATTCACTCCAGTGGAATTAAGACAAATCTGGTATGTTTTGCTTATGAATTAAGGAATTATACTGAAACAAGTCTTCCATTTGGGTAAATGCTATAAGTAAGATGACTATTACCCATAAAAGTTTGAACCAGAACCTTAATAACATCAAGGACAAGACAAATATAGACAGCTTTTCTGGCGTTTCCATGCTTAGCTACTGGTATAAATAAAATGATTTCTATTCACATCTGGCTCTGCATTGTACACTATGCCTCTTCTCTACCTTCCCATATAAATGTGATAGCTTTCTATTACAGTACTGAAGCCTTCAAGGGAAGAACTTCCCAGCCTGGCTCTCTGAATGATGTTTGGCTGCAGCAGGAGCTCAACCCCAAGCTCATCCCTTATTCCTGCATATTTGTGTGTGTGTGAATTTCACACATAAGATGTCAAGTAGTTTGCAGAATTCATTCATCAAATTAAAATTCCATTTGAAGTGTAATAGTCTGCTATGCCTACTCTCAGCTCTCTGCTTGTCTTCTTTATGCTATTCTGCTGTCCTTACTACAAGCCCATGGACCCTGGTTTACTTCACAGAATTCAGAAACGAGCTAAAGAGACAGTCTCATCAGGAGCTCAATAAAAACATCAGGGAGACAATGGAACAGAACTATTTGAATCAGAATTGTCAATTGACGAACACAACATGCTGTTAATCATGCCTTTGCCACAAGCAAATTTACAGATTGCTAATGGGTCAACTGCCAGTGTTTGCCTTAATTGATACCAGAATGTGAAAAGTAGTATTACGAGTTATTAATTTATGAAATAGTGTACTAAAGATGGTTTTTCAATAGTTGCACTCCATAGGAATCCTAGAATTCCAGTTGACAGATCTGGCTTTTATTACAGTAAAGATGGTTTTAAAGCATATAGTATGGAAATCACTTGATTGGCATTATAAAGGAGCGTTTTCCAGGTGAGGATATCTTTTGATAAAATAAGGTCCAGTTCTTCAGCAGAAAAGCTCTGTGGAAGAGCTCTAACTCTCTAAATGGGGAAAGGTGGTTATAAATAGCTCAGTCTAACATCCCAGAGTGGCCCATTTCTTTTGAGGTTTCATGTTAATTAATATTGCCTTTATCATGGTTGGTTCCCTGCAAGTTGGTACTCCACTTTTTAAAAATCTAGCCTTTTATTAGCTCCCATAATCTCAGGAAGATAGGCTAGAACTGGTAAGGTGAATATCATATAACATTAAGACAAAAATACACTAGAAAAATATAAAAAGCATTTGCAATGAAAATGCAAACTTGTTCTCACAAATTTAACCAAAACTTCAACACTAAGAGCAATACATGATGCTTCTATTTGGTGAAAGAATATTCTAGAAACCTGCCAGACACTTCCTATCTCTTCAGTCAATTGCTATGAGGTAGCAGAATTAGTCCTTCTACCCTCACTTCCATTCAGGGGATTCTTTTAAAAGCAGCGCTATGCCCTTCTCCCTCAGCTTGCTATGGATCTGTTTCTTCCCACACCCATAACTCCACCAGATAAAAGGAGGGCCTCTAAGAAAAAGCACTACAGGTTCTGGACTTGCCAAGAGGAGAGGGCTGACTCAGCCCCCCGGTGGACATTTGCTCAACCAGAGCACTCACTCACTAGGTTCATCCTGGTGCCTCCTGGAGAGTAGGTAGGAGAAACTGTCGCATTTCCTCCAGAGTTTGGGAGTAGATTTGAACCAAGAGGCCGGGTTTTATTTCTGACATGAGTAATTCTGAACACCGGAGAATACCTGGCTCCCCTATGACTGCAGAGCAGGGAGAAAGGGGAAGAGTAGGATGAGTCTCCTTGTTCGGTAAAGATGCACAAGTTTCCTGATGACAAAAAGGACGCCACAGAAAATAACAAATTTGAGCTATTTTGAAGGTATCCCACACAAGAAGGAAATCTGCTAAGTTCAGATAGCCAAGAGTGGGAGAGCGGGTGGGAACAAACGTACCTAAAAGAGCACATCACCCAAGTTCACCCGCGTTAGAGGGCTGCGGAGGCGCAGTCTGCGCGGGGTCGCTGACGAACGCACATCCGGATCCACAGGATATCCGGAGACGCATCATCAGCCTCACAGAAGACGCTGAGCAAACAGAAAATTCTAAGCGCGGCTTAGTGAATGACCGTGAAAAGTGAAAGTGACTCAGTCGTGCCCGATTCTGTGACTCCATGAGTATGCAACCCATGGAATTCTCCAGGCCAGAACACTGGAGTGGGTAGCCTTTCCCTTCTCCAGGGGTTCTTCCCAAACCACGGATCCAACCCAGGTCTCCCGCACTGCAGGTGGATTTTTTACCAGCTGAACCACAAGTTAAACCCAAGGATACTGGAGTGGGTAGCCTATCCCTTCTCCAGTGGATCATTTCGACTGAGGAATCTAACCGGTGTCTCCTGCATTGCAGGCGGCATTCCTCCTCCCAATGCTAAAATCCTGAAGAATCCAAAACATAGAAAAACAAACAATGAAAGAACCAAACACACCTCCGTCCCCAAGCAAGTTTCCAAATTCCCGGGTCAGGCTTAGTGGCGGTAAGGGAAGATGTTTTTAAGTTGATATTGGAACTGAAGTTTTAGTTAAGATTGAAATAGACTTTTATCACTTTAAAAGTGGCCTTAATGATCAAAATGAGACTGTTGTTATAGTTGAACATGGCTGAAAGTTTTGACATCTGCGTGAATCCCAAGTTTCCAAGAAAAGGGAATGGGGTATTTTTAAAATATATGTATTTATTAAAAGTTGAAATACTGAAGAAAAATACATTCATTCACTGTTTATATCCCATCTAATTCATCTTTATTAGTTAATTGATGCATATAAATAGGCAAACTTGCCTGTCCCTCTGGTATTTCATGACATATTTTGTATGAACAAAAAAACCTGTAGCCTATTTAGAATGCTCCTAAGTTTTCCTCAATAGAGCTAGCTTTGAAAACAGACTCATCAGACAAATGAATACTATGGATCTAGACCCAGAAAACCTTCAATTCAAGCTCCTTGTGCTAATGATAAAAGCTAAAACTTACTAATGAACCATACAAGGATCTAGCTAATCTGTTTGCTCTCCTTTCTGATCTCCTCTCACTCGCCTTGGACATTGACCCTGTAAGTCTGATCTTAAAAGAACTCTTTATTTCCTTTGCCCTTCACACACAATGCTTTTCTTCATCTCCATATCACTGCACTCACTGCTCTCTCTTCAAAGTCCTTCTCTGTTCTACCTCTCTAACCCCTGGTGACCCCAGACAAAAGTCTCCTCCACTGCAAGCCTTAATTAAATCTTATGGGCAGACTGGATTGTACCCTGGCCTTTCTCTCTGTGCACCTTCCTCAGACTGCTAGTGAGTATAACACTTATCCCACTGGAATTCTTCTAGTTACTTTAACAATGTCTCCTCAGCCAGACCATGAAGAGAGACTTCTCTCATTCAGCTCTATATCCCTGACTTACTAAGCACAGTTTCTACACACATAGGAGATACACTACATTAAATATGCGGATGAATAAATGACCACAGACAAAAAAAATTACTGGATTTACAAATTCCATGTATTCCTTTAATGTAAAGACTAATGCTAAGCACTGGCTAAGCATCGTGCTACCAGATGCATTATTAGGACACCAATGTTAAAAAAAAAAAAAGATACTCTCAATCAGCCTACAGAAAACATCATTTTGTCTGCCTCTTTCTTATTACAAACAAGAAATGAAGTCCACAGAAGCCTGAGATTAGGTCAAAGCCACACACACTCCGTAAGGATCAACACTGAAACTCGATTCTCTTGATCACTAACTGTAAACAAGCTTTTAGACTTCTCTATAGCTTCTCTACAAAATGTAAGTACACGAGAGGATAAACTTTTGTTGATATTGTTTATGACTGCACCTTCAGCACCTGGAAGGTGTCTGGTAAGGGTAAGGTGAAGTCGCTCAGTCATGTCCGACTCTTTGTGACCCTGTGGACTGTAACCTACTAGGCTTCTCCATCCATGGGATTCTCCAGGCAAGAATACTGGAGTGGATTGCCATACATACAAGCATTTAATGTATACTCATCTCATACATAAACAAATGAATGACAAAATTATAACTGGTAGAACTCTACGCTAATAATCCAAGTTTAAACAAGACAAAAGTATTAATCACCTTTTCATCTATAAAAAAGTCACTGGAGTTTCTAAATGAGAATAAAGCAGACGTAACCTGGAATTCCAGTTGCGAGGTGTTGGAAAGTTTCAGATGTATTCATAAAGAAACCTCTTCCTTTTTAGTTCTTATTTTAGGCTGTGTGTGCATCATGTAGGTTTGTGTGTATGTGTGTGTGTTTAATTTTGCTGTCAAAGAACAAAGAACTTGAGATCAATTAATCCTAAGAAAGGTGTACCTCAAGGAATCAGAGAAAGCAGAGTTTATATTTAAGTGGCAGTGCTAGTAATGCTTCACTTTAGACACGATTTTCATAAATATCACCTGTAAGAAGTAAAAGAGTGACTGACTGAAGAAAAATNACTTCTCTATAGCTTCTCTACAAAATGTAAGTACACGAGAGGATAAACTTTTGTTGATATTGTTTATGACTGCACCTTCAGCACCTGGAAGGTGTCTGGTAAGGGTAAGGTGAAGTCGCTCAGTCATGTCCGACTCTTTGTGACCCTGTGGACTGTAACCTACTAGGCTTCTCCATCCATGGGATTCTCCAGGCAAGAATACTGGAGTGGATTGCCATACATACAAGCATTTAATGTATACTCATCTCATACATAAACAAATGAATGACAAAATTATAACTGGTAGAACTCTACGCTAATAATCCAAGTTTAAACAAGACAAAAGTATTAATCACCTTTTCATCTATAAAAAAGTCACTGGAGTTTCTAAATGAGAATAAAGCAGACGTAACCTGGAATTCCAGTTGCGAGGTGTTGGAAAGTTTCAGATGTATTCATAAAGAAACCTCTTCCTTTTTAGTTCTTATTTTAGGCTGTGTGTGCATCATGTAGGTTTGTGTGTATGTGTGTGTGTTTAATTTTGCTGTCAAAGAACAAAGAACTTGAGATCAATTAATCCTAAGAAAGGTGTACCTCAAGGAATCAGAGAAAGCAGAGTTTATATTTAAGTGGCAGTGCTAGTAATGCTTCACTTTAGACACGATTTTCATAAATATCACCTGTAAGAAGTAAAAGAGTGACTGACTGAAGAAAAAAAAAAAAAAAAAACAGCACAACTGTACAAACTTCCAATCTTCAGTACAGAGTGAATCAGCACCTGAATGCAAAATGCCCATAGATGACTAGAGTGGTTCTTGCGACAGCATCGGACCTGGAGCAACTGTCAGCATTGTTTGCTCTGGGGCCTGGGCCATCTGCCCTGCTGTTTAGAGGATCAGGAAATTATGAGAAATAGTCATGATTAAAGGAATGTGTGGGGGTGGCCTCCTCGGAAGGACCCGCCACGACGGCACTGGTTGCTATAACACTACGATCTGGCATTTCTAGTTACAAAGATGGAACCCGTCTGCCGTGCCAGAAAGTGGAGGCGGCAAATAAACAGGTATAGCTCATGAAGTGAGAAGCAGTGTGTTAAACCAGACTTTAAAGAGTGACGAAGGGTTATTTTTCAATGCTGCAAATAAATTACCTTGTTGATACGTGCTCTGATGTCCATCAACTTTCAAAGGCCAGCTGAGTGTCAGTTAAGCAGTAGACTTTCCCTCGGCATGTGCCTGAACAAATCCATTGCTATTGTTTTTGCTTGATTTTTGGACTCCCGTGATTGATTCATTTTGCAGGCCATTTTCAGTTTTGTTTTGTTTTGTTTTTTCATTCAAGAATTTACATTCTGTTCAATTTAAACCAGAAAAACAAAAGGCCACTGGGATGGCATCTGAGGACTTCTCACTTAGGAAACTGCGTTAAATTCTTAATCTACTAGAACAAAGCCCCAGGACTGTGTTTTCTCAAATGTATTTCAATAGAGAGAAAGTGGATGCTGGTTGTCTCCCTGCTGAACATCTCACATCACAATAGATGCGTATTTTCTGTATGGTAATTGTTGGTCTCAGTCTCCAAAAAAACAAAGGCCAGAGCTACTAGGAGACTTAGTAACCTGTTATTATACACACCTACAATATGGGATTTGGGATCTCTCTACTTAAGTAAAATGAAATCTGGGTTTTCTCATTGTGATTTGGGGATTTATTAATAGGAAGGGAAGAAAGGCAGTACTATAAGGGGCATGGATGTACAAAGGGGACTGAGAGAGAGATAACCAATAGCAACAGGATGGAGGAATTAATAAGAAAAAGCAATTGCTTGGATTGTTCACTTTTTCTTTTTTCTTCTGACATTCTTTGTTTCTATAAAACAAAGGATAAGAGACAACTTCTGTAAAGAAAGATAGTTAGAACATGGATAATGTGACAACAGCCTCCTCACTGCTGTTCAGATATCTGTTAGATGAATGATCGTTGCTGACTCTTGCCTGACATGGTGTTCAGAGATTGCCTTAACAGGATTATATAAAGCACTCCAAAATGCATTTTTGTAATTGAATTTGCTTTATGTCATTTCCCTCACTTTTGATCAAATGTAAGTGAATATTTCCAATGTTCAAATGTAAGAGAATTCCCGATGTTGAGTAAAGTGTAAAAATCTTCCAATTGAATAAGCATATGACTCTTAGAGACTGACAAACTCATCTTTTAGTTCAAAGATTTAGACTGAATGTAATGATTTCTCTCTGAATCTGGAAGTCAAAGGCAACATCAAAAGTGAAGGAGTTTTATTAAATATAATTAGTTTCTACAGAGCCCATGAGTCAAATTAAAATGTGGATTCTAAGTCCAGACTTTCCAAGAATTATGCTTGCATTTATCTTCACCTGTTCTCCCAACATCTTTGTAAGTCAAGTTAAAAAAGAAGCTTGGCCTGTAAGAATCCTCAGTTTCTAGCCCGTATCTCCCTTTCTTGATTCAGCCTCTGGTAACCTCTGTTCCTCCTAACCTCCTTCTCATCTCCTTGGACCATTTATTCCAGCCTGGCAAACCCTTTGTCCTCTCTCACTGATCAGAGTCTTTTGCACATGTGAAGTCCTCGCCTTTGAATTGCAGTTATCCCTGCTCCACTGCAAAATTCCTGCTTCTCCTGGAGTCCTCCCTGTTTGCCTCAGACAATTCGTGCCTATCTTCTTCGCGCAATTGCAAAATTTTGTTCTTATCTCAGATTTCTCATACATATGCATTTGTATTCCAGCTGTTATACCACAAGAGAATTCAAGTTGGGAGTGAGGTTCATGTGGGGAACATCCTGAATCTAAGTCAAGTCTGTATCTCCATTGCACAGAGACAATTAACACAAAAGATCTCTACCAATGTATCCATGATTCTATGATGTTGGGCAAGTCACTTTAGCTCTCTGAGTCTAAATTTGCTCAACTGCAAATTCAGCACAATAAAAATCACTAAATTGTGAGGTCATTTCCAAGAATAAAATAATATGTATAAATGCACTTCATTCACTCAAAAGTGTCATATGAATAAGAGAAATGGAAGACTGGAAAGCTATTCCCACATTGTTACTTCTAAAATATGTTTTGGACATTAACTTTTTAGTTGTTTGAAAACCATGCTTACTTTCTCATTAACATTCTCCTGTTTAATAAAGTAAGGAATCTAAATTTTAAAAGTTTTCTCCCCAGTACTACCCTCCTCTCTCTTGAGATTCTTAAGATTATTTCCATTTTTGACATTTATAAATGGCACTTATAAATAATTCTACTTACTCCTGAAACTTCCAAAATATTAGCCACCCTTATTTTAGAACTTTTTGACAATCTTTTAGAGTCTCAAAAGAATGAGCAGCATACAACCCAAATATTTTAAGTGTTTTCTGTTTTCCAATGTTGGCCTCTTTGCCTGTAAGTCGTGAGGGGGTGTGTGTGTGTATGTGTGTGTGTGTTTATGTAAAGAAGATGAGTTTACTTTTAAATACACTGTACTTTATATCATGGCGGGACAGTAAGATGAGGCAATCAGGATCTTCATTGTGGAAAAGAGAGTGATCCAGAAAAAATAAGCCTTAGACAGCTCAGAAAACCCTCTCAAAGTACATCTCTCCATTTTGCATCTTACATAGTTATCAGGCAAGTACCTCAGATTCACTCACATCAAGTTATTTGTCAAGGAGCAGAATGCCTACTGATTATGGAAGGATGCATTTAATTCTGGAGGCTGGTCTTAAACATGGCATCAGTGTCCTCATATCCCCAAGACCCTTTAGGGGTTTTAGATAGAAATAAAGGTCATGCCCTAAGCAATTTATTTGCCTTTGGAAAGACTGAGTTGCTTTGAGATTTATGCAATTTTTTCTCTTCAATGTAGATGTCCTAAGGTCTTTGCTGCTCTTAATATTGTTCTATTAGTTCTGTGAATTTTACTCTTAGCGGAACACAGGAAATCACCATTTGGTACTAATTATAAGTCTCCTGTTTTAAAGAAAAAGTCTGCCATAAAATTTGCTGCTGTTTGTTTCTTTCCTATTAGCTTTTCCTATGTGAACATAGGCAAAATGAACAAAGAAGGTAATATCTTTCCATCTGGAGGAAAACTCGTGAGTATTCTATAGACGCTCTATTTAATAGTATGAAAGAAATCTCTAAAGAGTCTTAGTCCCATGTTCTCCAGTACAGATTTTATCTTTGAAAAAGATAAAGAGATCACTTCATCTTTAAAACCATGTTTTCTGGAATTTTCAGAAGAACAGATACATGTATATGACAACTGTATCACTTTGCTGTACACCTGAAATTAAGACAATATTGTTAATCAACTCTGCTCCAATATAAAATTTAAGAATTTCTGATTCAAAAACAAAATACAAGATAAAACATTGGCAGTGTGGAGAAACAGGGTTTTCAGAAAGTTCACTTCAGTTCAGTTCAGTCACTCAGCCATGTCTTGACTTTGCAGCATCATGGACTTCAGTACGCCAGGCCTCCCTGTCCATCACCAACTCACGGAGCTTACTCAAATTCACAACCATCAAGTCAGTGATGCTATCCAACCATCTCAGCCTCTGTCTTTCCCTTCTCCTCCCGCCTTCAATCTTTCCCAGCATCAGGGTCTTTTCAAAGGAGTCAGTTCTTCATGTCAGGTGGCCAAGGTATTGGAGTTTCAGCTTCAGCATCAGTCCTTCCAATGAATATTCAGAACTGATTTCCTTTAGGATTAACTGCTTGGGTCTCCCTGCTGTCCAAAGGACTTTCAAGAATCTTCTCCAACACCACAGTTCAAAAGCATCAGTTCTTCAGTGCTCAGCCTTCTTTACAGTCCACTCTCACATCCATACACGACTGCTGGAAAAACCATAGCCTTGACTAGACAGACCTTTGTTGGCAAAGTAATGTCTCTGCTTTTTAATAAGCTGTCTGCTTTGGTCCTAACTTTTCTTCCAAAGAACAACCATCTTTTAATTTCAAGGCTGCAGTCACCATCTCCAGTGATTTTGGAGCCCCCCAAAATGAAGTCTCTCACTGTTTCCCCATCTATTTCCCATAAAGTGATGGGACCGGATGCCATGATCTTAGTTTTCTGAATGCTGAGTTTTAAGCCAGCTTTTTCACTCTCTTCTTTCAGTTTCATCAAGAGGCTCTTTAGTTCTTCACTGTCTGCCGTGAGAGTGGTGTCATCTCCATATCTGAAGTTATTGATATTTCTCCAAGCAATCATGATTCTAGCTTGAGCATCATCCAGCCTGGCATTTCACATGATGCACACTGCATATAAGTTAAATAAGGATGGTGACAATATACAGCCTTGACGTACCCCTTTCCTGATTTGGAACCAGTCTATTGTTCCATGTCTGGTTCTAATTGTTGCTTCCTGACCTGCATACAGATTTCTCAGAAGGCAGATCAGGTGGTCTGGCATTCCCATCTCTTTCAGAACTTTCCAGTTTTTTGTGATCCACACAGTCAAAGGCTTTGGCGTAGTCAATAAAGCAGCAGCAGATATGTCTCTGGAACTCTCTAGCTTTTTCAATGATCCAACAGATGTTGGCCATTTGATCTCTTGTTCCTCTGCCCTTTCTAAATCCAGCTTGAACATCTGAAAGTTCATGGTTCATATACTGTTGAAGTCTGGCTTGGAGAGTTGAACATTACTTTGCTAGTGTGTGAGATGAGTGCAATTCTGTGATAGTTCAAATGTTCTTTGGCATTTCCTTTCTTTGGGATTGGAATGAAAACTGACTTTTTCCAGTCCTGTGGCCACTGTTGAGTTTTCCAAATTTGCTGACATATTGAGTGAAGCACTTTCACAGCATCCTTTTTCAGGATTTGAAATAGCTCAACTGGAATTCCATTACTTCCACTAGCTTTGTTCATAGTGATGCTTCCTAAGGCCCGCTTGACTTCACATTCCAGCATGTCTGGCTCTAGGTGAGTGATCACACCATCGTGATTATCTGGGTCATGAAGATCTTTTTTGTATAGTTCTGTGTATTTTAGGGCTTCCTTGATATCTCAGTGGGTAAAGAATCCACCTGCAGCACAGGAAACCCCGGTTTGATTCCTGGGTGGGGAAGATCCCCTGGAGAAGGAACAGGCTACCCACTCCAGTGGGGCTTCCCTTGTGGCTCAACTGGTAAAGAATCTGCTTGCAGTGTGGGAGACCTGGGTTTGATCTCCGGTTTGAGAAGATCTGGTTTGAGAAGGGAAGGGCTACCCACTCCAGTATTCTAGCTTAGAGAATTCCATAGACTGTATAGTCCATGGGTTTGCAAAGACTGAGCCACTTTCATTTCATTCTGTGTATTTTTGTCACCTCTTCTTAATATCTTCTACTTCTGTTAGGTCCATACCATTTCTGTCCTTTATTGCGCCCGTCATTGCATGAAATATTCCCTTGGTATCTCTAACTTTCTTGAAGAGATCTCTAGTTTTCCCATTCTATTGTTTTCCTCTACTTCTTTGCATTGATCACTAAAGAAGGCTTTTTTATCTTTCCTTGCTATTCTTTGGAACTCTGCATTCAAATAGATATATCTTTCCTTTTTTCCTTTGCCTTTTGCTTCTCTTCTTTTCTCAGTTATTTGTAAGGCCTCCACAGACAACCATTTTGCCCTTTTGCATTTATTTTTCTGGGGATGGTCTTGATCCCTGCTTTCTGTACAATGTCACAAACCTCTGTCCGTAGTTCTTCAGGCACTTTATTAGACTTGGTCCCTTGAATCCCTTGTCACTTCCACTGTAAAATTGTAGGGATTTTATTTAGGTCATACCTCAGGGATCTAGTGGTTTTCCCTCTTTTCTTCAATTTAAGTCTGAATTTGCAATAAAGAGTTCATGATCTGAGCCACAGTCAGCTCCCAGTCTTGTTTTTACTGACTGTACAGAGCTTCCCCATCTCTGGCTGCAAAATATATAATCAATCTGATTTCAGTATTGACCATCTGGTGATGTCCATGTGCAGAGTCTTGTGTTGCTGGAAGAGGGTGTTTATGGTGCCTATCATGTGTTAATCCTGTGCTGAATGTCATGAATACAAAGACAGATAAAGCAGGACTCTGAAGTCAAGGAACTTAACTAGTGAGGAAGACAGGAAACCACCACAATTTATAACACAGAGTATGATGAATGCTATCAGTTAGAATTTAGTTTAGACTGCGTGCAATATAAAACAGAGATCACAGTGGCTTAACAAAATAAGCTTCATTTTCTTCTAACATAATAAGAAATGGGATGAAATCAATGCAAGGTTACTGGTATAACTCAGCAATGTCAAGATAGAGGCTTATCGTATTGTTTTCAGTCTTTCGTGGATGTTCTTTTTTTGGCTACATTTCCAGTGACTGGATCCACATTGCAGGCAGAAATGAGGGAGAAATTAAAAGGAAAATGCAACATGTTCCATCTGAATCTATGCCCACATCAAGCTTCCTTAGAAAGTCCACCTAATCGTATTCTTATCTCATTGACCAGATTTGTTAACTCTGTCATGGTCACCTCTACTTCATGGGAGACAGGGAAATAAAATTTTATCAGAAAATGTTGTTGCTAAAATTCTGTTGTAAAGAGGGAGAAAAAGATAATTAATGCTGGGTGGACAATTAGAAACTTATTTTATAATATAAACAAAAACTATGCCTGGAAGGGCATGAAGGAAGAGCGATTAAATCAAATCTGGTAGTATGGTGTAAAAGAAAGAAAGAAAGTGAAGTCTCTCAGTCCTGTCTTGACTCTTTGTGACCCCATGGACTATAGCCCACCAGGCTCCTCCATCCATGGAATTTTCCAGGCAAGACTACTGGAGTGGGTTGCCATTTCCTTCTCCAGGGGATCTTTCCGATCCAGGGATCGAACCTGGGTCTCCCGCATTGTAGGCAGACACTTTACTGTCTGAGCCACCAGGTATGGTGTAGATGTGGATGTTAATTTCTCACCAAAAATACATATAAAACTTACTACCTTACCTAGACTTCCTTACACATGTAAACAGCACCACCATCCCACCTTCAATTCCATTATCACACCCAGAAATATAAGAATTATTGTTAATTTTCCCTGTTTCATAAAAATCATTTATTAATCTATTTTTACATATTATCAATGTGTCTGTTTTTCTGTCCCATGGCCACCATTTCCATTCTAAAACTCTGTATCTCTCATTTGCATGGGGCTTCCCTCATAGCTCAGTTGGTAAAGAATCAGCCAGCAATGTAGGAGACCCCGGTTCGATTCCTGGATTGGGAAGATCCACTGGAGAAGGGATAGGCTCCCCACTCCAGTATTCTTGGGCTTTCCAGGTCATTCAGCTGGTAAAGAATCTGCCTGCAATGCAGAAGACCTGGGTTTGATCTTTGGGTGGGGAAGATCCCCTGGAGAAAGGAAAGGCTACCCACTCCAGTATTCTGGCCTGGAGAATTCCATGGCCTGGATAGTCCATGGGGTCACAAAGAGTCAGACACAGCTGAGTGACTTTCACTTTCACTCACTGGCATATTATAGGAGCATTCTAATTTGTTTCCCTACTCCCACTCCTGCTTCTGTCCAGCCCATCTTCTTCTCATTCAGTAACAAGAATAGTTTCTTCTTCTTGTTGCTGTTTACTTGCTAAGTCGTGTCCAAATCTTCTGCAACCCCATGAACTATAACACATCAGGTTCCTCTGTCCATGGGATTTCCCAGGCAAGAATACTAGAGTGGCTTGCCATTTCCTTCTCCAGGGAATCTTCCTGACCCAGGCATCGAACCCATGTCTCTCACGTCTCCTGCATTGCAGGGTGATTCTTTACTGCTGACTCACTGAGGAACTTCTAAAAATGTAAATTAAACCATATCACTCTAAAGTTTTAAAGTCCTCCAAAGACTTCCCATTGCACTTAGACTAAAATGCAAATTCATCTCAATGTAACAGTACTGAGCTAGAGGGCTACAAATACCAAATCCTGATAGTATCTCTAGTTTCTAACTGCAGAGAAGATGTCAAAACGGTTCCGATTGCCAAAAAGACAAATTTTACTATTTAGCAGCTGTGAGCCCAAGAATGAATTCCCTATCCTGCATTTAGTTTTCTTATGTATGATAAGAAAGTTACTTTGATTAACACTAATAACATCCTATGAAAAGCAAAAGTTGTGTAGGTCTGCTGTTAATTGACTTTTAGTACTTTTAGCTGTGTGCCTGTCTATTCCTTCACAAATGAAAAATTAACGATAAAGGGTCGGAGTTTCATCTACAGGTGATTTTGTTTCATCCAGCTTTTCACTGGAGTAAGCAGATGGTGGTTAGCTCTGGAAACATACTGTAGTATGTTATATAGCTCGATCCTGAATGTGATATTGGATCTTGAGTTTAAATATTCTTAATGATGCTCATTCAAAGCATATGAGGTGCCAAACAAGTCAGTAAATGTTATTATGTTCTGAAATGCAAACTGCACCTTCTTGAAAAAGTTTATCTCACTTTATTACTCAGAAAATAAGTTAATACAAACTGGCCAAATTATCAAAGAAACAGAAGTTGGTAAACTGCTCCTCCATGTCTTCCATGAAAAAATTAGAAGATATTTCAGAATCACTGATTGTTACAAGATTTTGAAAAATTAGCAAGTAAAATAGTGTATCTACTTTATCCATCCAACATATATTTATTTGGTGTTTGTATGCTTTGTACATAAAATATTCATGACATACAACTTTGTGTAATTTATTTTCAATATTCTTATACATTTTAATCTGTGTAAAACATTGTGCCCCCAAAATCCGTATGCATAAAATTCTTCAGGCTCTAAGAATCGCATGTTTTCTCAAACAATAACTCTCATTAATTCTTTCCTGCCTTTTAGTCTTGTCATCCGATAAAACACAGCCTTGTCTCCAAAAGCCTTACCATCCCTAAAGTTCCTATTTGCCATCATTGGAGATGTAATCAGCAAAGCTGGCTGTACCTACCAAACCTTTATATCAAGTCCTGTCACTGCTCCAAAGAAGCCATTACAGCGAATCATTTTATGATTAGGTTGGCTCCAAAGACGCTAAAGACACATTATAGTTTATTGTGTCAAAAAGCCTGGCAAAAAAGAGGCCCCCCAATTTGACTTTCAAATGTAGAGTGAAATCACTCCCCCAGGATTGGTAGTGTGCAAGTTAAGAGTCTTCCAAAGCACTAAGATATGAGTCATTTTATTCTAGTTTCTCAGTGACTCATCTTAACCAAAAGTGCCTGAATCAGAACCAGGAAGAATCCCTCATTGATTGATAGAACCACTCCCTCCAGCCTTTGAAAACGCAAAACTTCTTTTTTAACGTTCAGTCATTTGTCAAGAATTATTTAATTTGTGGCAGCCCAAAGATGCTCCCTGATAATATTCCATGGAGTTGGCCTTATTTACTGTATCTGAATTGCTCTAATTTTCTAGTACAATAAAAGCAGCCTGTTGACCCCAAAGGGCCATATATTTTCTTGTGAATGCCCTCAGTGAAACACCTTAGCTTATCATGTTAACAAAATTGTTACCTTAGAAATCTTGAGGAGATTATACAAAAGAACATGATAATGAGAGAAACACCAAAGATTCTCATTGGCAAATGCAACTGTAGGAAGATCATCTTTTTCACCCCTCCCCTTTTATACAGGAGCTAGGTGGGACTTCTGTGATGGTCCAGTGGCTAAGATTTCAGGGGACCCAGGTTTGATACCTGGTCAGGGAACCAGATCCCACCTGCTGCAACTAAAACCTCCATGTGCCATGACTAAAATCTGGTGCAGCCAAATGAAAATAAACTAATAAATAAATATTCTTTGTAAAAAGAAGAAGCTAGGTGATTGAGGAAAATTGACCCCACTTCAAGTCCAAGTGAACTCTGAGAGATCTAAGCCATTTAGGTCATTTTTTGATTCAAGCATGATAATATAACTAAAACCTAAGCTAAAGAGAACATGGGATTCTACTCATATAGTTTACAGTTTAGGAGTGAGCACAGAACAAACTCTTGCAAAAGTAAGTCTCGGAATATTTATTTCATGGCTAGGAGAAGAAAATTCCTGCCTTCTCCCAGACTTATGCAAAATCTGGGGGTCATATATACCATAGCTGGCAGCCTTGATGCAATCATGAGATAAACCAGCCTAAGGACAATTTGAATTTGCAAAGGTATGCAATGAGAGATCACAGAGACATAGGACAGGCACCTCAGTGACGTGGTTTATTAATAACTGGGTTAAACTTACCCTAAAGCTCACATTTTCACAGAATTTTTCTAGCTATGTAAGTGAAGATATCTCTTACTGCTTGAGTCAAGTTTTAGAGCACTAAATCTTTGATAAGCACAAGTCACTGAGATATCTAGACAAACACTTTAAAAAAGGAACAAAAAATAAACAAAATGTGGGGAGAATGAATGAGAGCTAAAGAAGCTTTACTGATGTCCTAATGTTACCTAGTACCCCTATGAGGTTACATCTTAAACTCTGAAGATTTCTTGAAAATGTAAAGGTATAAAATGGTTAAGTCATTATACTTAATTGTGTAAGCAACAAAAATTAACTTAGTAAAGTAATATAGTTTATTCTGAGCCCCCATTCTACCTCATGGCAGAAAACTTAATTCCAAATAAACTTAGCCACTGCAGGAAGCTACTGAGTGAGTCCACTCAAGTTTTTCCTTCCCATTCCCTCCAGAGGGGCATTAAGATTCTGGAGCACTTACATGGCCTCGCAGCACTGATGGAAGACATTTGGTGCCTGATCATCATCATTTGTCCATGCTGACAGCTACTTGACAAACACCAACCATCCTATCTGTCTTCACAATGGTCATACCTCCCAACTGGCACACAGGTCTCAGATCACTGGCCGTAGTACTCTGTTCTATATGCTCTAATCATGAGGCCCACTTAGTTTATTCTTTCTCTGCCCTCTCTAAGCGTTCCGGTGTCACAGAGAATTCAGAGATGCTTTCGTCTGCTACCCTATGGATACTAGAGAATCAAGAGTGCTAATGCTCCCTGTATAACTACCTAAAATACAAATTCCTCCCTATAAATCTTCTAATGTTACACCAAGCTAATGCAGGAAATCTTGTTTGCTTCCATGGACTCCTCTCTAAAAATGTGAAAAAAAACATGTCCTCTTTTCTCAGATTGCCAAGGTTGCCTAGGATATTCTCATAACTAATTTGAAGTGGGAAGGGAGTAGAGTTTTATTGGAGACTTACCCCAATGCCAAAGACTCTTAAGCTCCCATAGACTCTCATTTCTTTACCAGCCCAAAGATTTTTATCTATGGTAGATGAGGTAAGCAAAATAGTGGCTCCCCAAATATGTTAATATATTAGACCACGGAACCTGTGACTATGTTACCTTACAAGGCAAAGGGGATTTCTCAAATGTGTTCAAGTTAAGAACCTTGAGATGAAAAGATTAGCCAGGATTTCTGGATGGGCCAGTGTGATCACAAGGGTCCTTATAATAGGAAGACAAGAATCAGAGAGAGATTTAAAGATGTTGTTCTGCTACAGGTTTTGAAGACAGAGGAACAGACCATGAGCAAGAGGATAAGGCTCTAGACACTTGACATGGTAAGGAAAGATCCTCCCCTAGAGATTCCAAATGAAATGCAGCGCTGCCAACCCATTTTGGACTTTCACCCTTTATTGTAAGACAGTAAATTTGTTTTGTTCTAAGTCACCAAGTTTGTAGTGATTTGTTACAGCAGAAACAGGAGGGCAATGAGTCCTCAAAAATTCTTCGAACTTTTCTGATTTATAACCAAAACTTATGCCTTCTGGTTGTGCTGTGATAGCAGTTCCTGGAAGTAATGAGGCTTTGTATCGGGTAGCCAAATGAGAACAGCACCCACTGAATACTGTGAACGTGGCCGCAGAGGAGGAAAGGAGAGTGCAAATTGGCTGATATCTCACAACAGCATCTCTTCACACTGGGTAACTTAGTGAATAAACTCACACAAGACAGGTATCCGTGACAGGGACTGTATATGTTTGTTATAATCCACAACTGCATTTCTGTATCATTTTCTACTTATTTAAGGCAAATCCATGCCTTCTCAGTTCTTGGAAAGACAGGAAATGGGGTGCTAAATATTTCTGGGTATTGAGCTGCTTGAGAACAAGAAAAACCATGGAGAGGCATAAGGTCTAATTTACAACCTCAGAAAACAAGACTAAAATGTTCATGTAGCTATTTCATATATTTGGACTATAAAGAAAGCTGAGTGCTAAAGAATTGAAGCTTTTGAACTCGGTGTTGGAGAAGACTCTTGAGAGTCCCTTGGACTGCAAGGAGATCCAACCAGTCCATCCTAAAAGAAGTCAGTCCTGAATATTCATTGAAAGGACTGATGCTGAAGCTGAAACTCCAATTCTTTGGCCACCTGATGTGAAGAAATAACTCATTTGAAAAGACCCTGATGCTGGGAAAGATTGAAGGCAGGAGGAGAAGGGGATGACAAAGAATGAGATGGTTGGATGGCATCACTGACTCAATGGACATGAGTCTGAGTGAACTCCGGGAGGTGGTGATGGACAGGGAAGCCTGGCATGCTACAGTCCATGGGGTCGCAAAGAGTCGGACATGACTGAGCAACTGAACTGAACTGATTTTATATGTTTACACTTTGACTTCTATGGATAACAGTATTTGCAACTTCAAACATTTAATTACCAGTTGGTTTACTGTGGCATCATGGTTTCCAAAAGCAACAAGAGATACTTGGTCTATGTATTCCCAATCAGCATCAGTTAGTCCTAAAAAAACCAGTGCCTCATCCAAATTAACATTCTATTTTAAGCTATCAAGCAGATGTTTTATTCTAAAAAGTTGTTACTTAAAGCTATAAAATAGTTTAAGACCTTCTGCATCAAGGTGATTGTTTAAAAAGCACATTTATGGTTACTATTAAAGATCTACTGACTATACAAAGACCCAGGAATCTGTATGTTAGTAAGTTCTCCAAGTGATACTTAAATATATCCCACCTTTGAAAGCCCATGGCCAAAAACCACAGAGAGGCTTGTGTCCCTTGGTCAAAGGATGAGACAGTGTTTCCCTCAGATACTGGAGAGAAAAATAAAATTGAATGCCTGACTTAATCTGATGAAATTGATGAATCCTAAAAGCACCATTACTTTTATGGGTAGGTTTAACTGTTTTCACATCTAGATTAATCCCTAAAAAATGTGTGTATTGCATTCCTCACTTGATTAAGTTACAAAATGCTCTTTCTCTTCCAAAGTTTATAAAAAGGATAAAGCTAAGCTAGGATTGCAGGGCTTGCTTTTCCTTCTCTTAGAATTTCAAATATAAAATGTCTACGTTTTTCTGTTTGTTACAGAGCCAGTCTTAGCAGTGCGATTCCTTGCACTAGCATTGAGTGGCCCCCCTTTTTCAGAGAATGGTGTGTCCTGGCTCTGGGGAGAGTTCTGGCTTTGTCTGGAGGCAGCCTGGGCACAGGCTGCTTGTGATGCAAGCCCTTCCATCAGTACAACACTAGCAAAACCATGGAAAGTTTCGAGGTCTCAATCACTCACAGGAAATGAAGCTAAACTGTTCATCCCTCCATCATGGCAAGTAGTGGGCAGAACTCATCAGCAGTTCTTGAAAATGCCAGGCCTAGCAAATTATCCCTTGAGGTGAACATTTCCCAGCTTGCCAGGATTTCATTGGCCTCCTTTCTGAGGAAAGGAACAATTATGAGTGCAATTAATTCATTTTTTAAAAGTATCTCTTTCTACTAGCATAAGCACACTGAGGCACGGCAGGCCCCAGAGAATCCTTTCAGATTTGAACTTTCTAACTGACTTACTTTACATTTCTTGTCTCCACTCTTGCATCTCTCATGATACTTTTCATTGATTAACTGTAGATTAAATTCTTTACCTTGTATACATATGGTGGAAGAAAATCAGTCTTCTGAATTCATCTTCTGAAATTGGGTCTTTAACAGTACAGCATTCATTAAACAAAGCAATGAGTTGTTGTGGTAGTTTGATTTTGTGTTGTTTCTGCTAATAGCTAGGATTGTATCTCAAGGTCTTTAAAATGCAAAGATAAAAGTCATGCTCAGCCTGGCATAACGCAGACTGGTCCTCTGCTCCTAGCTGTCCTCAGCAGACACTTCCTCCCTAGATGTTACTCAAATTCTTGTCTTCACAACTTAGCCTCACCAACACTGCTGTGTGAAAGGCTCTGTGAGATGTCTTGTTTCTGTTCTACAAACTCCAATCCTGTATTTTCTCCTCATTATTCTACCAGGTAGCAAAGCCAATATCACCCCAAACACAACAATCTAAACCCTCACCACTATCCCCTCAACACCCCCAAATAGTCATTGCTTCCATGTAAAATTCTAGACTTCAACATTCAACAGAAATATGAGGGTCATGAATACAAGCCACATATGTGAGTCAAGTATGTAATTTTAAATATTATATTGAATATATACACATGGAAGTAAAAATAAATAAGTGAAATTAATTTTCATAATATATGTGTAATAATATATAATTAATAGTACATCTTTTTTTACTGTATCAAAAGTATTGTTATTTTAATATGTCATCAGTATAAAATTATTAACAAGATGCTTTACATTGTTTTGTTCATATTACGTCTTCAGAATCTGATGTGTATTTTATGCTTAGAGCATATCTTATTGTGACTAGTGGCTATCATATTGGACAGCACAGTTGTAGACTCATTAAACTGTGATTAAAGGCTATTCTCTTCTCGAGACTCCTTCAAAGCAGCCTGTCTTTCCAGTCTTAGTACCTGTTCCTACTCAAACATCCAATGCTTCACTTAGATTCTGCCATCAACACTTCCCGATCATTCTCACTTTTTGTCTTTGTTGGTGCCACTCTATATACATAGAATTCCATTCCTCTTCTC
>SJYX01006005.1:189539-205960 GCA_006410675.1 Oreotragus oreotragus
AAAGTTATGACCAACCTAGACAGCATATTCAAAAGCAGAGACATTACTTTGTCAACAAAGGTCCATCTAGTCAAGGCTATGGTTTTTCCAGTAGTCATGTATGAGTGTGAGAGTTGGACTATGAAGAAAGCTGAGTGCCGAAGAATTGATGCTTTTGAACTGTGGTGTTGGAGAAGACTCTTGAGAGTCCCTTTGACTGCAAAGAGATCCAACCAGCCCATCATAAAGGAGATCAGTCCTGGGTGTTCATTGGAATGACTGATGCTGAGGCTGAAACTCCAATACTTTGGCCACCTCATGCGAAGAGTTCTCATTGGAAAAGACTCTGATGCTGGGAGGGATTGGGGGCAGGAGGTAAAAGGGATGAAAAAGGATGAGATGGATGGATGGCATCACTGACTCGATGGACATGAGTTTGAGTGAACTCTGGGAGTTGGTGATGGACAAGGAGGCCTGGCGTGCTGCAATTCATGGGGTTGCAAAGAGTTGGACACGCCTGAGCGACTAAACTGAAATGAACTGAACTGAACTGAATATATACAGTTACTTCAGCAATCAAAAATTCCCACTTCCCCTCTCCCGCCCATCACTCCATCTTTACCTTCCCTTGTGCTGTGGATGATCTAAGCTCTCAGAGAGCTTCTTTGCCATCCTCAGACTAGAGGGAGTTGTGTGTGCCATCAGGATAAGCGTCTGTCTATGCTGGCTTCTACTGATGTGCACAGCCCATACCAGCCTTCACTCTTCCACACATTGTCCTGCCTCATCATTCTCTCTGCCTTCCAAGCACCAGGTCCATACAGGTCTGCCCCTTCCTTATTCTTACCATGAGACCTCTCCAGGACTGTGGAATCCTGGTCACTTCTACATGCCCCTTGGGAACACATGGTACATTTGATTTCCTCCCATATTTGGGTGGGTGGAAGGGTATAGGGCTCTTGAAGTAGCTATCAAGCCACTGACAAGACACCTCACTCAGTCACTGATACTAGTTACCATGCTGGATGCAAAGATGCTGCACAAAACTTGCAGGTTCCACTAGTTTCATAAAAAGCTAGATAATTGTTTCTCTGCTATCGTATTTCCCCTCTCTGCCACCACACAGAGCACCTTCCCCATAGTACTCAGCTGTGGGTGGACAAGTTGCTAAGTCTCTGCTCAGGGAACCAATGCCATCTTAATTCTCTGCTTTTTACTACAGCTGATTCCTTCATCTCTTATAGGAGAGGATATGGATAAAATACTCTTTTTTCTCTTTGTAATAAGCAGAGAACCTGGGTTTAAGGCTGAGAAGCTGGCTTTTGAGTGATATTCAAAACTATTTAAGAAGCCAGCATCTGAAGATGGGCCATGCCACCAAATGAAGTTTCAATATAAATATTTTTCAAAAATATCACGATCCTTGTACCTACATTCTCCTATGTTTGAATGGATAACCAACAAGATCCTACTGTATAGCACTGGGAACTCTGCTCAGTGTTATAGAACAGCCTAGATGTGAGGGAAGTTTGGGAGAGAATGGATACATGTATATGTTTGGCTGAGTCCCTTTGCTGTCTACCTAAAACTATCACAACTGTTAACATTGTTAATTGCCTATCCTCTGATATAAAATAAAAAGTTCTTAAAAATTTATGATCTTTATCACTGCCATATACACAAAAGGAAAAAAGAAGCATTTAGCTAATTCTTCTCCTGTGTTCATCTAAGAATGAATATTCAGATTCTGTAGTCTATTGACATTATTTGAAATCTCACTCAATTAAATCATTGTGGGGTTTTATGGTTTCCCACTTCATATTATTGAAGTACCAGAAGTCACAGAACTTTGTGGCTAGAGGTCAAAACATTGGCAACAGAGAGATGTAGGTGTTAATGTTGTCTGTACCAAATATAATAATGGCTTGATCTTGGACAAACATCCTCCAAATCATTTTAAAATTCTATAATAAAATAAATGTGAAGCACTAAATATGCAGAAAATAGAAGATTCTCAATGAAAATTAGCTACTAGGCTGAGAACTCTAAGACCAACAACTACTTGCTCCCATCAACTCTCCTCTGAGTATCATTATGGGGCTACTTTCTACCAGAATTGTGATGTTTCTTGAAAATAACAAAGGGCCCTTTTATATTCTACCCTCGCAGGAAACCATGGAAATAAATCCCTAACACTACCTGGTCAGATGGATTTGGTCTGGTCCTGAATTTGAGCAAAGTATTTAACATTTTTGAAACTTATCAGCAAAATAGGGATACAATTATCTGTATTCAAGAGTATACCAGAAATAATCTATAAATAGTACAATACTAACCTATAGAAGAGGCACCATTTTTATTTTACAGAAAATTTACCATGTTATGAAATGTGGGTCTCTTAATTCTCTGATCTTAGTGCTACTGTTTCTAAATTTTCTAGTTATTATAATAAATAAAAATTATTTTATATCTTCTCAATCATATGGGGGAATATATTCCCCAATCTAAACATGTACTGACAAGTAGTATGGAATAGAGCAACCACACACACACACACAAAAATAGTCTAAAAATCAAGGAAACATGAGACACAATTGATACGTCAAAACTCATCAACTGCTTTAAAATATTCAAATAATGTAAGTTCTTAAGCTAAGTGCTTTCCATAGTATTTTTCTTGGGTTTTAAGATAGCATTAAATAGAAGTTGTTCATTATTTCCATCTGAAACAATAATAAAGAAGTCAATTATTAACTTTCTATAGCATGAAATACTATCTTAAAGTAGCAAAGACTGTAAAGGGTTGCTCTTCACCTTTTCAACATAAACATTGTCTTATAAAATCAACATAACAATGAAATAATTGCATTTTTAAGATCACTAAGTAAACTATTATTTGAACCAATGCTAAGTGTATTTTATGAATACACTTTAGGTAAACTGGCAGCCTCAAAGAGCAGTTTATGACAACCAGCCAATTCAATTCCTTTTTTAAGGCAGCTGTGTATTTTCTCTAATACAAAGTGGGCTACTTCAACCTTTTAATTTATTCTGAATCTTGGCTTTAATGAAGGTTTATACTGGCAGGAAACCAAACTGCATTTTTAAGATGTGTTTTAATGTATCTATTCTCTGCCTTTAATCAGAAATATAGTTGCTATGGCAAGAAAAATGGTACAACCTCCATTTTTTTAAAATCTTTTTGATACTTGCTCTTACTGGAAAATCTTAGTTAAAATATTCAGCACCAGGAAGTATTATAATCTAATTTACTTCTCAACCCAGTTCAGTTGCTCAGTAGTGTCCGACTCTGTGACCCCATGGAATGCAGCACGCCAGGCTTCCCTGTCCATCACCAACTCCTGGAGTTTACTCAAACTCACGTCTATCAAGTCAGTGATGCCATCCAACCATCTCATCCTCTGTCACCCCCTTCTCATTCTGTTCCAGTGCTTCCCAGCATCAGAGTCTTTTCAATTGAGTCAGTTCTTCGCATCAGGTGTCCAAAGTATTGAAGCTTCAGCTTCAACATCAGTCCTTCCAATGAATATTCAGGACTGATCTCCTTTAGGATGGACTGGTTGGATCTCCTTGCAGTCCAAGGGACTCTCAAGAGTCTTCTCCAACACCACAGTTTGAAAGCATCAAGTTTTCGGCGCTCAGCTTTCTTTATAAGGACGGTAAAATATCAAATAATTCAGTCCCTAAGAACTTACATTTTCTATCAAAGATAAGTACTATCAAGAAAGGAGGGCAGCAATCTTAGAATCCTGTAAGTGCCAGATACTTTGGTCTGCTGGGCTGCAGGGTTTCAGTCCCAGCTACTGAGCTCTGCCATAGGAATAGGAAAGCAGCCACAGATAGCATGCAAATAAACGGGTGTGCCTGTGCTCCAATCAAACTTCGTTTACAAACATGAGGATGACCAGGATTTGGGATACAGCTAGCAGATGCTTAATATAGAAGATGCATCATATTCAAAATAGACAGAATACAACTCACTGTACAGAATACACAGTGTGGAGTTTGAGATTTAATTATACTAAGTTCCAAACGCCTATGAAGTACATTCTATATCCAAGATTCATTGTTAGGTGCTACAAAGGTATAACAGTAAAGTAAGACCAAATTCTTAACTTCAAGAAGCCCATTATTTTCCTGGGAAGACAAGATTTGAATTGAATAAATTGAGAGTAATACTAGACATTATGTAATGAAGTCCTAGATGGATAGGCTTAAATTAAGCTCAGGTCTTTTAGACTCCACTGGGGATACACATTTATTTAATAAATTCTATCTAAATAAATTAAGAGTGAATAACCCTATTATCTTTGGAAAAGAAATTTGGTACTTTAATAGTTAGCTTGATATGCAGAATTGCATTTTCTTCTATATATCTATTTCTTGATATTTTGCAATAACATAAATATTTAAACGTCTATATTTATTCTATGGGCCCAACAAAGAAGCATGCAAAAAATTTAAAATTGACTTTGAAGTTGTTAGGAAAAGATAGAAATTTTGACCCTACCAACTTTTCAGAAATTTGTAATTCATCCTTGCAAATTAGCTAGTCCAGGGCCCTAAACATGAGAGATAGCCATTAGCAAGTAAGGAAAATAAGATTTTTTTTTAAGAAGAAGTAAAAGGAAATCTGAAGATATGTTCATTGAGCCTGCTATCAGAGTCCTTGTTAATTTGCAAGGAAATATTTAGTTAAATATTTTGGGTTTGAAAACAGCATTTTTTTTTTAAATGAATATTCAGATTCTGTAGTCTATTGACATTATTTGAAATCTCACTCAATTAAATCATTGTGGGGTTTTATGGTTTCCCACTTCATATTATTGAAGTACCAGAAGTCACAGAACTTTGTGGCTAGAGGTCAAAACATTGGCAACAGAGAGATGTAGGTGTTAATGTTGTCTGTACCAAATATAATAATGGCTTGATCTTGGACAAACATCCTCCAAATCATTTTAAAATTCTATAATAAAATAAATGTGAAGCACTAAATATGCAGAAAATAGAAGATTCTCAATGAAAATTAGCTACTAGGCTGAGAACTCTAAGACCAACAACTACTTGCTCCCATCAACTCTCCTCTGAGTATCATTATGGGGCTACTTTCTACCAGAATTGTGATGTTTCTTGAAAATAACAAAGGGCCCTTTTATATTCTACCCTCGCAGGAAACCATGGAAATAAATCCCTAACACTACCTGGTCAGATGGATTTGGTCTGGTCCTGAATTTGAGCAAAGTATTTAACATTTTTGAAACTTATCAGCAAAATAGGGATACAATTATCTGTATTCAAGAGTATACCAGAAATAATCTATAAATAGTACAATACTAACCTATAGAAGAGGCACCATTTTTATTTTACAGAAAATTTACCATGTTATGAAATGTGGGTCTCTTAATTCTCTGATCTTAGTGCTACTGTTTCTAAATTTTCTAGTTATTATAATAAATAAAAATTATTTTATATCTTCTCAATCATATGGGGGAATATATTCCCCAATCTAAACATGTACTGACAAGTAGTATGGAATAGAGCAACCACACACACACAAAAAAAAATAGTCTAAAAATCAAGGAAACGTGAGACACAATTGATACGTCAAAACTCATCAACTGCTTTAAAATATTCAAATAATGTAAGTTCTTAAGCTAAGTGCTTTCCATAGTATTTTTCTTGGGTTTTAAGATAGCATTAAATAGAAGTTGTTCATTATTTCCATCTGAAACAATAATAAAGAAGTCAATTATTAACTTTCTATAGCATGAAATACTATCTTAAAGTAGCAAAGACTGTAAAGGGTTGCTCTTCACCTTTTCAACATAAACATTGTCTTATAAAATCAACATAACAATGAAATAATTGCATTTTTAAGATCACTAAGTAAACTATTATTTGAACCAATGCTAAGTGTATTTTATGAATACACTTTAGGTAAACTGGCAGCCTCAAAGAGCAGTTTATGACAACCAGCCAATTCAATTCCTTTTTTAAGGCAGCTGTGTATTTTCTCTAATACAAAGTGGGCTACTTCAACCTTTTAATTTATTCTGAATCTTGGCTTTAATGAAGGTTTATACTGGCAGGAAACCAAACTGCATTTTTAAGATGTGTTTTAATGTATCTATTCTCTGCCTTTAATCAGAAATATAGTTGCTATGGCAAGAAAAATGGTACAATCTCCATTTTTTTAAAATCTTTTTGATACTTGCTCTTACTGGAAAATCTTAGTTAAAATATTCAGCACCAGGAAGTATTATAATCTAATTTACTTCTCAACCCAGTTCAGTTGCTCAGTAGTGTCCGACTCTGTGACCCCATGGAATGCAGCACGCCAGGCTTCCCTGTCCATCACCAACTCCTGGAGTTTACTCAAACTCACGTCTATCAAGTCAGTGATGCCATCCAACCATCTCATCCTCTGTCACCCCCTTCTCATTCTGTTCCAGTGCTTCCCAGCATCAGAGTCTTTTCAATTGAGTCAGTTCTTCGCATCAGGTGTCCAAAGTATTGAAGCTTCAGCTTCAACATCAGTCCTTCCAATGAATATTCAGGACTGATCTCCTTTAGGATGGACTGGTTGGATCTCCTTGCAGTCCAAGGGACTCTCAAGAGTCTTCTCCAACACCACAGTTTGAAAGCATCAAGTTTTCGGCGCTCAGCTTTCTTTATAAGGACGGTAAAATATCAAATAATTCAGTCCCTAAGAACTTACATTTTCTATCAAAGATAAGTACTATCAAGAAAGGAGGGCAGCAATCTTAGAATCCTGTAAGTGCCAGATACTTTGGTCTGCTGGGCTGCAGGGTTTCAGTCCCAGCTACTGAGCTCTGCCATAGGAATAGGAAAGCAGCCACAGATAGCATGCAAATAAACGGGTGTGCCTGTGCTCCAATCAAACTTCGTTTACAAACATGAGGATGACCAGGATTTGGGATACAGCTAGCAGATGCTTAATATAGAAGATGCATCATATTCAAAATAGACAGAATACAACTCACTGTACAGAATACACAGTGTGGAGTTTGAGATTTAATTATACTAAGTTCCAAACGCCTATGAAGTACATTCTATATCCAAGATTCATTGTTAGGTGCTACAAAGGTATAACAGTAAAGTAAGACCAAATTCTTAACTTCAAGAAGCCCATTATTTTCCTGGGAAGACAAGATTTGAATTGAATAAATTGAGAGTAATACTAGACATTATGTAATGAAGTCCTAGATGGATAGGCTTAAATTAAGCTCAGGTCTTTTAGACTCCACTGGGGATACACATTTATTTAATAAATTCTATCTAAATAAATTAAGAGTGAATAACCCTATTATCTTTGGAAAAGAAATTTGGTACTTTAATAGTTAGCTTGATATGCAGAATTGCATTTTCTTCTATATATCTATTTCTTGATATTTTGCAATAACATAAATATTTAAACGTCTATATTTATTCTATGGGCCCAACAAAGAAGCATGCAAAAAATTTAAAATTGACTTTGAAGTTGTTAGGAAAAGATAGAAATTTTGACCCTACCAACTTTTCAGAAATTTGTAATTCATCCTTGCAAATTAGCTAGTCCAGGGCCCTAAACATGAGAGATAGCCATTAGCAAGTAAGGAAAATAAGATTTTTTTTTAAGAAGAAGTAAAAGGAAATCTGAAGATATATTCATTGAGCCTGCTATCAGAGTCCTTGTTAATTTGCAAGGAAATATTTAGTTAAATATTTTGGGTTTGAAAACAGCATTTTTTTTTTAAAAAAAGCGTCCAAGATCATATGAATTTTTAAACTGCTGGTCTTTGATAAAAATCACTGCTTTTAAGAAGAGTATTTAAAGCTATATCTCAAGGGAAGTATTGCTGCCAGGGACTTTTGAACAGGAGCTGACAAACCCTTTCTCTCAAGCACAAGGTTGGCATGGCTTATCAAAACAGGAAAAATCCCTAGTGATCTGTTCTCCATTTTCATCTTCAAAGTACTCACTATACATAGCTTGTCCTATCTCATGCAAAAATGGTTTGAATTTACTTCCTAAAGTCAGACTTAGGGAACTATAGAGAATTATATCATAGCTTTAAAAAAGGTACTTCTAGGCAGCAGAGCATTGAACAGTTTAAATAATCATCTGAAGATAACCAATGAAAGAGGTCTCAGTGTCAAATAGCCTTTTGATGTTTGCTTAATGCTAATACCTATGCCACCACTCATTTCCCCATTGGGTCCCGACAGCTCTGAACAGTCTTGCTAAGATATTTCCTTGCTTATTTCTTCTGGATACCCTTCTCAGGATTTTCTGTTCACCCTCCTAACTTACTGACCTCCATGGAGGAAACTCACTTGCTCGTGGTTGATTATGCAACAGGCCGTCACAGATTTGTAGATGGCAGATATAGCAATAGATAGAAAGTCCTAAAGATGCTACTATAAAAATACTAGAGCTTATCAATGAATTTTCAGATTACAAAATTAATAAATAAAAATCTCTTGCATTTCTACACACTAACAGCAAAATCAGAAAGAGAAGTTAAGGAAACAGTCACATTTGCCATTGCATCAAAAAGAATAAAATACCTTGGAATAAGCCTACCTAAGAAGAAAAAGACCTGTACTCTGAAAACTATAAGATGCTGATGAAAGAAATCAAAAGTAACATAAACAGGTTGGAAAGATATTGCATGTGTTAGGATTGGGAGAATAAACCATCAATACCCAAGGCAATTTACAGATTCAATGCAATCTTCATCAAATTACCAACAGCATTTTTCACAGAACAAGGACAAAGACTTAAAATGTGTATAGAAACACAAAAGACACCAAATAGCCAAACTGATCTTGAGCAAGGAAAATGAAACTACAGGAATCAGGCTCCCTGACTTCAGACTACACTAGCTTTTCCTGTTTGCATTTAAAACAGTTCTGGAAAAGACATGAACCATCAATTTTTAACAACAGAAAAAAAGAAAAGCTAAATAATCAAGGTGTGCCAGTATTCTGTGTCTGCTTTGCTTTCTCAGATTCTGTGAAAAATGGTAGCCACCTTGGGCCTGCAGTTTGAGCTTCTGTCCCCAGAAGTACACAATAGGATCATTGTGTTCTGTAGCAATATAAGTTATCTTTTCCCAAAATAATAAAAAAAGAGTCAGCTTATGGACACGGGGAGAGGGGAGGAGAGAGTGAGATGTATGGAGAGAGTAATATGAAAACTTACATTACCATCTGTAAAATAGATAACCAAGGGAAACACAAGCAGGGTCTCTGTATCAACCTAGAGGGGTGGGATGGGGAGGGAGAGGGGAGGGAGGTTCAAGAGGGAAAGAATATATGTATACCTATGGCTGCTTCATGAGGTTTAACAGAAAACAACAAAATTCTGTAAAACAAATATCCTTTAATTATTGTAAAGTAATTAGCTTCCAATTAAAATAAATAAATTTATATTAAAAAATAAAACCAATATTTGTGCAGACAAAATAATAATAAATAATTTTTTAAAAAAAGAATCATCTTTCCTCTTTAAAGCTGATTCTTAATTGGTGACTGTTTTTCAAGATATTTTGTTTTTCCAAATAATATTGAGACAATCCTGAAAACAGCCCCAATACTTACCAACTACTAGCACACCTCAGAGATACTGCAGGTTCGGTTCTGACCACTGCAATAAAGGGAGTCGCCTGAGTCGTCTGGCTTCCCAGCGCATATCAAAGTTATAGTTACACTCTAATATAGTCTATTAAGGGCTTCCCTGGTGGCTCAGAGGTTAAAGCGTCTGCCTGCAATGCAAGAGACCTGGGTTCGATCTCTGGGTCAGGAAGAGCCCCTGGAGAAGGAAATGGCAACCCACTCCAATATTCCTGCCTGGAGAATCCCATGGACAGAGGAGCCTGGTGGGCTACCGTCCACGGGGTCGCAAAGAGTCGGACGTGACTGAGCGACTTCACTTAACATTGCCTAAAAAAAACAACAATGTACATACTTTAAAAATATTTTATTGCTAAAACAAAATGCTAACTACTATCTGAGCCTTCATAAAGTCTTCATCTTTTTGAATTATTAACATTAAAGATTCCTGATCATAGATAACTATAACAAATATAATAATAATGAAAACATTTGAAATATTGTGAGAACTATCAAAATGTGACACAGAGACATAAAATGAACCAATACTTTGGGGAAAAAATGGTGCCAAGAGACTTGCTCAACTCAGGGTTGCCAGAAATGAATTTGGGATTAAAAAAAAAAAAAAAAAGGTACCTGTGAAGCAAAATAAAGTAAAGTGCAACATAATGAGGTGTGCCTGTAGACTTGTTTTTATATATCCTTAAATTTATAACTAATTTGAATAAAGTGAAATATCTTTCATTTGCCCTTTTTGGAATCCAAGTGTCCATGGAAAGCAGTTGCTCTCTCACGGAGTATCAGAGAAGCAGACTTAGGCTTTGAGTGCCTCTCTGATAATATAGGCATTTTTCCATATTTCATATTTCTAAGTTTGTATCTTTTCTCTCTTTATGACTCCAAATATGTCATTTTCAATCTTCAAGAGAATCTTTTTAGGTACAGTGACAGAAAACAAGGACAAAATATGAAGAATGGACATTGATTCCTGAATAAGTTAATAAGATTTTTTGAGAAGAAAAATTCACAACATAAAAATATGGGAAAATGAGATCTAACAGAAGTCTTGTTTTTCAGTGTCTTATTAGAGGCAGTGTGATATAGAGAAAAGAAAGGGGCTGTGGAAGCATAGATAAAATTTTGAAAAGTAGGTTTCTTCATTGGTAACCACAACCTTTGGCAAGTTAACAAACCTATTTAACCTCAACTTTCTCACTTGTAAATTTGGAGTAAAAATAATCTACCTGAGAGGATTGTTTCAGGGATGAGTAATTTTGGCTAGTGTTTTCGATCCCTGAATCAGGAAGTTCCCTGAGAGTAGGAAATGGCAAACCAATCCAGAATTCTTGCCTGGAATATTCCATGGACAGAGGAGCCTGGCAGGCTACAGTCCATTGGGTCACAAAGAGTCAGACACAACTGAACAAGTGAGCACACACATTGCACACAGTCTCCAAAACTGCTACTAATACTATTAGCAACATCTGAAACATAAAATGTAATAGCAGCACCCTGGTCTCTGCCACTCTAGCAGGGCAAAGACATCTCCAAAGCAACCCCCTCTAGGCTTCTGAGGATTAATTGCAAGTGACTCTTGAAAGGAAAGTGTGTCTCCTTCCCCAAAACTCCTCAAAGCCATCCTCCAAAATATACTAACGAAACTCTTTTTACTTAAGTGTACTATAAATTTCTAAAGATCAACCAGAATGATATACAGCTCCTGGTTCCAGCTATGAGGCAAGCCAAAATAATAACATCATAGCCAGCTGTGTATATCTAAATTCTGAAGAAGTGTTAGTTATATACACTTTTGTATTTACAATTTCAATGTCAAGGTAAATTATTTGTTCTAACTGTTCTGAAGAAAAATTGGTACTGTTCTAGCATGAGGGGCTTTGTTATTAATTTATATAATAAGTCATTAAATCTCAACATAATTTCTTGTCAGCATCTAAGCTAATCTTTTTCTATGCACATTTTGAACCCTCTTTATGTAAATACTTATTCAACCAGATAGAATAATTGGGATGGACTTTTAGACTTAAAACGATTACTGCCACTCTGCAAGACAAGGCTTTTGGCCTCCTTCTCTATTACTTGTCACACATCCTAATAGTTCACCCTTACAAGGTCATCCTAGAAGGAAGGAGGCCTGAGCTGCGTGTTGCCTGAGATAGGTAGAGAGGTGCTTGCAAAGAGATTCAATGTGGGAAGCCTATAACTTACAACCTCAGTAAGTGAGCAGCTGCTGCCTCATCTGGAAGGCATGACCTTAACAAGTTGCCTCTTTAATTTACCTTTTTCTTTTCTCCTTTTCACAATTCATTATGCCTGACAACGAGAACATAAATAAAAAGTCAAACTCTGTAGGGAGACAACATCACAATCAAAAATCTCAACACAATGAACCTGGGAAATGCAAATGTAATGCAAATGTACAACCATAATGTAAATTAAAGAGTGTTTTGCAAACTAATAAATATAAAATGTAGAACTTAAATCTACCAAGGAAACTAAAGCAAATGTATATTGCTTATTAGACTTTTATGTCATAAATCATAAGCTAAATATGCCATCAAACTAGATGATCACAATACATGGCACATCTGATTCATGAGCTAAAAGTTCTTAAGTGTCTTTCATTATTTTAATACGTAAACAACAATTAAGATTTATTTAATGCTTACTATCTGTAGCGTGCTGGAGCTGGGTAACATAGGTGAGTGAACACCAGTCGTGCATGTCTCTTTCCAACTGAGCATCTGGTGATGTCATCTTGAGGGCATTTACTCCATGATGGAAATATTTACATTATAGAAATTGGCAAACACTACATCAGAACTTCTTTTGCAGAGCCAGTTGTTAACATTTCTCACCACACCACTACCTACTAGGAGCTATTCTAAACACTTTACATTAACTCTGAAAATGGTGATCTGACAGATTCTATTATTTATTCCTAATATGCAGTGAGAAACAATAGAGGGATTAGATTTTTCCCAACTTCAGACAACCTACAAATAACAGAGTCATGATCTAAATGAATGCTATTTCACAGCCAAAACTCAATCATTTCTCTCTGTTACCTTATTTGTCTACATCAGGTTCAACTTAATGTTTTCATACTTTGAAGGATTTCGTTATTATCCATGTGTTACTGAACTGGAATGTTCACGCATCAGCATTTTGAATTCATTTCATTGTAATGAAATTATTGACTGTTAAAAACAGATATTTACCTTCCTCGTGTGTTATTCTGCTATTAGACAAATTTCATTTCATTAAAACTTTCTTATTTAACAGAAATTGTAATTGTATTATAAAAAGCAAAGTAGTTATGGTATGAGTTGACCTCCACTCAGTTTCAAATCAGTAAATGAAGGAACCATTTACATAATGAACTGCAAAAGGAGAGTGAAAATGTTGGCTTAAAACTCAACATTCAGAAAACAAAGATTATGGCATCCAGTCCCATCACTTTATGGCAAATAGATGGGGAAACAGTGGCAGACATTATTTTTGGGGGCTCCAAAATCACTGCAGATGGTGACTGTGGCCATGAAATCAAAAGATGCTTAGTCCTTGGAAGAAAAGTTATGACCAATTTAGACAGCATATTAAAAAGCAGAGACATTACTTTGCCAACAAACTTCCAAGGAGTAAGCATCTTTTAATTTCATAACTGCAGTCACCATCTGCAGTGATTTTGGAGCCCAAAAAAATAAAGTCTGACACTGTTTCCACTGTTTCCCCATCTATTTCCCATGAAGTGATGAGACCAGATGCCATGATCTTCATTTCCTGAATGTTGAGCTTTAAGCCAACTTTTTCACTCTCCTCTTTCACTTTCATCCAGAGGCTTTTGAGTTACTCTTCACTTTCTGCCATAAGGGTGGTGTCATCTGCATATCTGAGGTTATTGATATTTCTCCCAGTAATCTTGATTCCAGCTTGTGCTTCTTCCAGCCCAGCATTTCTCATGATGTACTCTGCATATAAGTTAAATAAGCAGGGAGACAATATACAGCCTTGACATACTCCTTTTCCTATTTGGAACCAGTCTGTCATTCCATGTCCAGTCCTAACTGTTGCTTCCTGACCTGCATATAGGTTTCTCAAGAGGCAGGTCAGGTTGTCTGGTATTCCCATCTCTTTCAGAGTTTTCCACAGTTTATTGTGATAGATATACATATGGCTAATAAAAACATGAAAAGATGCTCACCGTCTCTCATTATTACAGACTGCAAATCAAAACTACAATGAGGTATCATCTCATGCTAGTCAGAATAGCCACCATCAAAAAGTCTACAAACAACAAATGCTTGAAAGGGCGTGGAGAAAAGGGAACCCTCCGACACTGTTGGTGGGAATGCAAACTAGCACGGCCACTATAGAGAACAGTGTAGGAATAGAACTGGGGATAGAACTGCCATAGGACCCAGCAATCTCACTGCTGGGCGTACACCCAGAGCAAACCAGAACTGAAAGAAACACATCAACCCCAATCTTCATCGCAGCACTGTTTACAATATCTAGCAGATGGAAGCTAACTAGATGTCCATCAGCAGATGAACGGATAAGGAAGCTGTGGTACGTAATTACTCAGTTATAGAAAGGAATGATTTGAGTCAGTTCTAATGAGGTGGATGAATCTGGAGCCTATTACACAGAATGAAATGTCAGGTCAGAAACAAAAATACAAATACTGCATATTCACACACACACACACACACATATATATATATGTAACTTAAAAAGATGGTACCAATGATCCTCCATGCAGGGCCGCAAAGGAGACATAGATGTAAAGAACAGACTTCTGTACTCGGTGGGAGAAGGAGAGAGTAGGATGACTTGCGAGAATGGCATTGAAACATGTACGTTACGGTATGTGAAACAGATGACCAGTGTGAGTTCGATGTTTGAAGTAGGGCACCCAAAGCCAGTGCTCTGGGACAACCCAGAAGGATGGGGTGAGACGGAGGTGTGAAGAGGTTCAGAATAGGGGGGACACATGCATACCTTTAGCCAATTCATGTTGGTGAATGGCAAAATCCATCACAATATTATAAAGGAATTATCCTTCAATTAAAATAAATTTAAAAAACAAAAAAGTTAATGTATAGTAAAGAGGATGTGCATAAATCAAAATTATCACAAACTAGATAGGAAAAAAATATCTTATTCTAGTTGAATGAATGTATATTGTCACCCTACTTGTTTAACTTATAAGAAGAGTACATCATGTGAAATGCTGGGCTGGATTAAGCACAAGTTGGAATCAAGATTACAGGGAGAAATATCCATAAACTCAGATATGCAAACAGCAGCACCCTTATGGCAGAAAGTGAAGAAGAACTAAAGAGCCTCTTGATGAAAGTGAAAGAGGAGAGTGAAAAAGTTGGCTTAAAACTCAACATTGTAAAAACTAAGATCATGGAATCCAGTCCCATCATTTCATGGCAAAGATGGGGAAACAATGGAAACAGTGATAGACTTTATTTTCCTGGGTTCCAAAATCACTGCAGATGGTGACTGCAGCCAAGAAATTAAAAGACGCTTGCTCCTTGGAAGAGAAAAAGCAGAGAGGTCTGTTTCGCCACACCGGAGACCTTCGCCTCGCCCTGCCGGCTCCTCACCCTCTGGGAGGAACATGGGGCCCTGCTCGCCATGACCAGAGAAAAGCCTGCACAGCAACGAAAACCCAGCACAGCCAAATACGCCGAGGAGCCCGCGTGGGGAGCCGCAGACACGGCCGAGAAAAGAAGGCCCCTGGGACTCCAGCCTCCAGAAACTCACCTGAGAGGGTGGCTCCTGAGAGAGAGAAGGGCCAGAGTGTCCCTCCTGAGACAGGAAACAGTCTGCCTGGAAACACGTCTCTTCTCTGCCCTCGATCCCGGCGGGAGCGACTCAGTCATTAATCAACCGGGCGGATAAGCCAGATGTGGTGACACTCAGGTCCAGCCCGCGCAGCGGCTCTATACTGTGGGCCTGCCTCCTGGGGGGTGGTCCCCCCTCTGCTGGAGCCGCCAAGCTGCTCAGGTTCAGAGGGCTCTTCCAGCAGTGAGGACACAGGAGCAAGCGGAGGTCTTCCGATGCTTCCTGGGCCCACCAGGTGATTCTGATACACACCTTGGGCTGAAGACTGCTGGCTTAATTACTAGCTATTTCCATCAGGTGGAGGCAGACTCTACTAGTCTGAAAGTTATGGCAGCGAGACAGGCGTGAAGCTGGAACGTGGATGTAGGTTTTCTGGCTAGTGACCTGAGCTGCTGAGTTGTGACAACAGCTAACCCTACCTGCAGCAGAGAGCTCCCTCTGGTGTCGGCCAGGACTTGTGAGCCTGTCCCACCTGAAGGTCTACATCTCTGAGAGTCATCCTTCCTGGAGCAAGAGAGAAGAAATCCAGCTCCACCCACCAGAACTCCAACACAAGCCTCCCTAACCAAGAAACCTTGACAACCCACTGATACAACCCCACACAGTGAGGAAACTCCATAGTAAAGAGAACTCCACAAATTCCCAGAATATAGAAAGGCCACCCCAAACGCAGCAATATAACCAAGATGAAGAGACAGAGGAGCACTCAGCAGGTAAAGGAACAGGAGAAATGCCCACCAAACCAAACAAAAGAGGAAGAGATAGGGAATCTACCTGAGAAAGAATTCCGAACATTGATAGTGAAAATGATTCAAAATCTTGAAATAAAAATGGAATCACAGATAAATAGCCTGGAGACAAGGATTGAGAAAATGCAAGAAAGGTTTAACAAGGACCTAGAAGAAATAAAAAAGAGTCAATAC
>SJYX01006005.1:211138-237759 GCA_006410675.1 Oreotragus oreotragus
GTCTATTACAAAACTGGGTAAAATATGTAAAAAGAAACTTCAACAGAGAAAAAGCATATATTTATACATGGTAAATAAGCACACTGAATTATGCTCCACATCATTTAAATATCATTAAAGAAATGAAGATTAAAACCACAGTGAAATACTAATATAAACAATTTAGAATGGTTAAAATTAAAAAGAACAAAAAGACCAAGTTTCGGAAAGACCAAGTTTTGTGCAGCAAGTGGAACTCTTATACACTGCTGGCAGGAATGCAAACTGGCATGGCCATATTGGAAAGCAGTTTGGCAGTATCTTATAAAGATAAACATGTATTCAACATACGACTCAGCTATTTCACTCCCAGAAGAAATAAAAACATCTGTCTACACAAAAAAAGTTATATTTGAATGGTCTTAGAAGCTTTATTCATAATAGGATAAAGCTGAAAAAAATCCCAAGGCCTATGAACTGGTGAATGGGTAAACAACAGGTGATAGATCCATACAATAGAATAAGCAATCAAAAGTAACGAACTATATATTCACACAAATACATGATTTTTTTTTCACATAGATGAATCTTTTTAAAAAAGATTTGTTTTTAATGTGGACCATTTTCAGTCTTTATTGAATTTGCTACAATATTGCTTCTGCTGTTTATGTTTTGGGTTTTGGGCCACGAGGCATGTGGGATTTTTGCTCCCACCCAGACCAGGAATCAAACCTACACCTTTACATTGAAGATGACGGCTTAACCACTGTATCTCCAGGGAAGTCCCTTGCATAGATGAATTTTAAAAGCATGCTAAGTGAAAGGGTTTCCCTGGTGGCTCAGCAGTAAAAACAAAACCTACCTGCAATGCAAGAGACTCAGGTTTTGTTAGGGGAAGCACACCGACTGAAACTGCCCACCCTGGCCAGGCACCATAGTAACCATTTGCATGAGTTGTTTTACGACAGGAATTCCTGGTAAGAAACACAGAACTTATAAGCCACCACCAACCAGAAGAGTTCAGGAAAGGTCAAAAGGAGACACCACATGTCTGACTACCTCCCAGAATCCTTCTCGCTTGCATCCATTTTGGCTGAACAAGGTATGCACCATCAGGAAGGACTCTGAATCAGAATGACTGGCTAATCAGAAACTAATCCCATCACCATAAAACCCAAGACTACCAGCCATATGGCAGAGCAGTTCTCCTGGGTTCCCTTACCCTACTGCTCTCTGCCCAGGTGCCCTTTCCCAATAAAATCTCTTGCTTTGTCAGCACATGTATCTCCTCGGACAATTCATTTCTGAGTGTTAGATAAGAGCCCGGTTTCAGGCCCCAGAAGGGGTCCCCCTTCCTGCAACAGTTTGATCCCTAGGTCAGGAAGATCCCCTGCAGGAGGACATGGCAACCATTCCAATGTTTTTGCCTTGAGAATCCCACGGACAGAGGAGCCTGGCAGACTACAGTCTACAGGGTCACCAAGAGTCAGGCACGACTGAAGAGACTGGGCACACATGCTAAGTGAAAATTCAGAATCACCAGGAATAGACACTGTATGATACTCTATGATTCCACCTGACATAAAAGTCTAGACAAGGCAAAATCTTAAGGACAGTAAGGTCAGGAAGAGAGGATGAACTGCAAATGGGTACATGGAAATGGGTGATTCTAGTATTCTCAGGCTTTCACCAATTTTTTCATTATATTGTGTCTAAATTACATCTCATACAGTGAAAAAGTTTGAAACATGCAAATTCCCATCACACAGACTGTCTTTATCTGAACTTGGAACTGAATTCCTGTGTTAAGGAACTGTATTCTAGACAGCTGTCTTCTGAAAGGCCAGGGAGCAGGGGCACTGACAACAGAGAGAGGAGCAAGCACTCTGCAGTCTTTGCCACTGGGCTCGGTATTTGGGCAGCCTTCATCCAAAGAGTTTCACGTCTCTGGCAGCCTCTGCTTCCCACTCACACCCAACCACCAAAACAAACAAACAGAACACAAATTTCATAGTTGTTTTTAAAAAAAGTTTGTAGAATCTTCCACAGAGGAAATTATATTTTCTTTCCTCATGTTCCTATGAAACTTCATATGCCTCTAACTTAAAATTCTTCAAATTTGATGTGTACATTTTATTTACATTTATCTACTCTTTTGGACTGTTCCTTGTTATGAAAATAGTTTTTGTGGTCTTACAATGCTTTGGTCCAGTGGCACAGATCTGGTAAAGCATATGTCAGTGTTTTTGTGTGTGATTAGTCCAGTTGTCTTCATGAACTTCTTTCCAGGGTCCAAGCTATTAGATATAACCATTTTTTCTTACAAACTAATATTTCTTATTAAATTCTAAGAACTTAATGCCATTTTGAACATTTATTTCTGTTTATAGTAAATATACTTTTATATTAAAATGTATTTTAATTTTTATATTGAACAGCTGTTGCTGTTTCTATTAAATTCAAATCTATTATAGATTAGAAAAGAGAAAAGTGTATATGTGTATGTGTCCCTTTTATAAATTATACCATGTACCTGCCAGATTATCAGTTACTTGAATATTTATTACAAGGTATCCATTTAATATGAAAAAATACATAATAAATGCATTTCAGTAATTTGTTTTTTTCATCTTTTCCTCTTCTCTCCAGCTTTTTTTTTTTTTCCCTAAAGAAAGAAGATCATATACTGAAGACATAACACTTAAAAAATTCATAAGCACTACAACAATATACATATAAATTTTAAAAACAACTATTTAAAGATTTGCAGTGATTGAATCTTTTCTTTCACATCACTGTTTTTCACTATTCCTATTTGCTGTTTGAAGTGGTAACCATTAATCAGTGATAATTCAACTTGTATATTCAGGTAATATAATTTTTATACTAATTGAAAAAAATTAGAGTTGAAAATATGTTAAGAAGTTCTGTTACTATATAATCAAATTAGTAGTTTTAAAAAATAATAACATTTCCAACTACAAGTATAAATTATAGTTGAAAATTTACAAAGAATGTCACCCAGAAATAAATAATAAACAATGTATCTTTGTGACTTATAAAGAACATATTCTATTCACACATCCCTCAGATTTTAATATTTTGTGAACACACATTTTTAGGTTTCCCTTAAATAAGAAGGACAAATAGTTGATGTTAATGAAAAATGCCTTTCTTAGAAAGTGTACGGCAGTTTTATTTTAGCCCATTATGAATGAAAGGAAAAACTTTATTCAAAAATAAATACCTAAATCCAAACTAACAACAAACATTCATTTGTTCAAGTTGGTAATCTGTCACTTTAGTTATCAGAAAATGAAGTGAGTCATTTATAATCTTGCATTTATAATGTTAACCCAGTGGATACGTTTGATCTCACTGGTCAGAAATTCAGCTTTGACATCTCTCATTTTTTTTTGTATCTATTTTGGTACTATTTATGTGTAGACTATTTAGAGTTTTCAAGTGAAATGTGCATTGATCCTTATTTATGAAAACAGTAAAAAAAATTATAATTAATAAAAATTTAAAATTTGAGTTAAATTCTTTATCTTAAAATACTGCTCTGGAATTTTATGAAAGATCATAGCCACAGACAGGCATTGCAAAAAACATCAAGTAAGCCACTGATAATCATCAGTTCATCTCATATAGGTCATCACAGGATCAGTATGCTGAATGTGTACCCTCTATTTCATGGAGAAATCTATGTATAAAAGGGGCTTTATACAATAAAAGTTCCCAGGGAAGAAAAAAAAAATGAGTAGAAATCATATACTCAAAAGCATTTCTTACTAGTGATTAGCACCTTTACCATACTTAACGATGTTCAAACAGTGCTAAATATATTTATATTGCTCAAGAAAACAGCTATTTTTAACCAACCAAATAAAACTCATTTTGAAATAGACACTTCACAATTCTTGATCTCAAGGGAACCTCAGTTCCTGTTATCTCTCTGTACTACAATGGAGCAATTAACACATATCCCAGCAGCTTAGCTTCTGTTTGACTGTGATTATTTTTTAAGTTGTCAAGGGAATGAAACCATACTCTAATAAGACAGACCATGACATGATGAAACAGTCTCTCTAAAAGCATGGTATATTCACAGTTCAGCTGGTTTAAGCTGAGAGGCAGTTCTCCAAATGTATTTACCCCAGTTAATGCCTAGCAAGATTTAGTTATCTATTCTGTTCTATATTATTTTGCCTTGGAGATTTAGTAGATTTAAGGAAATGAAAGATGCTTCAAAAGTGACTAGAATAAACTGGAACAAATCTTTAGCCTTAAGAGCTTGGCAGTTAGCATAAAGACAATGTAGTTCAAACCCCCTTTTTTTCCCACAGATAAATAGAATTCTAACTTAGTATGTTATCTGTCTATCCAGCTATCTAAAATATCTACCTCATCAACCTGTTTACTATCTGCCTATTTAGTTATCAACTGCTGTGTAAAAACCTACTCTAAAAGTTGGTAGTTTAACAAGCATTTTGTATCACATTGATTTGTGGGTCAGAAAAAGCAGCAAGGCTCATTCGGGCATTTCCTCTATTACACTTGGAACTGACTGGATCACCCAGTGGTGTCAGGCTGGTCCCTGAGCTGTTCTGAAGAATATCCCTGATTACATGGCGGGAAGATTGAAAAGCAAGAGACTGCTGTAGGTCCTTTCTTTATGTAATCTCAAGGACTCTTCTTGGACTTTCTCCAGTAGGGTAGTTAGATTTAATATATGGAGGCTTATAATATGTGTGGGCTTCCCTTGTAGCTCAGTCAGTAAAGAATCTGCCTGCAATAGAAGAGACTCGGGTTCAATTCCTGGGTCGGGAAGATCCCCTAGACAAGGAAGCGTCAACCTACTCCAGTAGCCTTGCGTTGAAAATACCAGGGACAGAGGCAGGCTACAGTCCATGGGGTCATAAGAGTTGGACACAACTGAGCAGCTCACCACCATAATATGTAAGATTCCAGAGATAAAGACGGGAACTGCTGGTACCTTTAAAGACTAGACTCAGACTTTAAATTATATGCTTTACTCTGTTAGCCAAGTAATCATATGCCAGCCTGGATTCAAGTGATGGGGAAACAGATCTCATCACTCATTAACGACTTTTGCCATTTTAAATATGCCATAGTTCTCTCTCCAGCCACTAATAATTTCTACTTCTTCCACATGCAAAATACACTCAGCTCTTTCCAAGATGTCCCAAAGTCTTATCCTATTTCAACACCAACTTCATGCTTCTGTGTAAAATTCCTCTTAATCCAAAGATCTGTGAATTAAATAAATGTTATATGCTTCCCTCCATACATACCCATAACAGAAAAAAAAAAAAAAAAAAAAACAAGAAAAAAAAAATAAAAAGCAGAGACATTACTTTACCAGCAAAGGTCCGTCTAGTCAAGGCTATGGTTTTTCCAGTAGTCGTGTGTGGGTGTGAGGGCTAGACTGTGAAGAAAGCTGAGTGCCAAAGAATAGATGCTTTTGAACTGTGATGTTGGAGAAGAATCTTGAGAGTGCCTTGAACTGCAAGGAGATCCAACCAGTCCATCCTAAAGGAGATCAGTCCTGAATATTCATTGCAAGGACTGATGTTGAAGCTGAAACTCCAATACTTTGGCCACCTGATGTGAACAACTGACTCCTTAGAAAAAACCCTGATGCTGGGAAAGATTGAAGGCAGGAAGAGAAGTAGATGACAGAGGATGAGATGGTTGGATGGCATCACCGATTCAATGGAGATGAGTTTGAGCAAGTTCTGGGAGTTGGTGGTGGACAGGGAGGCCTGGCGTGCTGCATTCTGTGGGGTTTCAAAGTGTTGGACACAACTGTGTGACTGAACTGAACTGAGCTAAATGAATTGCATATTCTGGCCTAACACCTGGACTTTGCCACACTGAGATATTTCTAAAATCATTTGCAAATGTTGATTCTACCTACTTTCTGGATTACAAGTGCCTAATAGCCTTTTGTCTCCCGTATGCTAACTCCTTCTAACATGACCACCTGGATGCATGCTCCACGTTGTTCTGCATAGACTGCACATAATCGGTCTTCAGTAAACACACGTTAACTTTAATTAAATTTATAATTAGATTTTGGAAACCATTTGACATATAGTACATTAAAAAAAAACTTTTGATAAACACTGACACTTGCTTTGGTTCTACTCAGAATCAATTTCTTCATCTTTTAATTACTGCTCCAGAGAGTAATTTCCTTTTCATCTGTGTTCATCCACATTAGAAGGTGAGCTTTCTAAGGGTGAAGAACACGCATGTCATTCTAGTCACTGTATGCTGCTTCCCTGAGCCTTCCACTTAGTACCTCATTCATTCATTCACTGATTTACCCCTCTATACATCCATTCAATAAATCCAAGAAGCTGGAAAATATTTGAGGACAATTTATGCATTCCTTCTAAGCCTTCTGTTCATCCAACTGAATATTCCCATTATCTTTTTTTTTTTTTTTTTTGTCATTTTTCTTGTGACATGTGTTTTCGCCTATAAAAAGTAGAGGGTCACTGGGAGCACAAGCCAGAGAAAGGGAGTAAGAACAACTAGTCTCTTTCTTGTTCAAAGCCCATGCTTTTGTTACTGCAGTGTAGACACCCTTCAAAATAAGTAGATAAATAATTGAGCCAGTTCTGGGAACAGAGTCATAGATAAAAATATGTCTAATAATCTAGTATGGTAAATTTTGGTTTAAAAAAATCACAGTGTTACTGAAAAATGTGTTAGTGGATATGCAATAAAATGTCATATGAGACCACCCTTTACCTAAAGTACTGATCCACTTTTCTTAACTTTAAAAATTTATCAACATCAAAACCCCAAAGACCATGTTTTCCTGTTTTCTGGAGATGAAAATAATACCAGCAAAGGCAATGTATCTAAGCCCCTCCTTAGCATTTCAGTATAACATTATGATAATCCTTAAAATGCATGACAGAATACTAACTTGATAATTAGCCTTGATCTTTTAACTCCTCTGCACATAACGAATTCAGAGAGCCTGGTGCTTTTCCAATAAAATATCACTCAAATTTAAAAATAATAGTAATATGATTGAGGATAAATACTGCAGCTATGCCCTAAAGAGTATTTCATGGTTCACATTGTGGGGAGGAATCAAAAGAAGGGAGTCTGTTCCCTCTACTGAGAGCTCTGTGGTGACCTAACTTGAAAGGAAATCAAAAAAAAAGAGAGGGTGTCTATATACATATCGCTGATTCACTTTGCTGACTATAGAAACTAATGCAACATTGTAAAGGAACTACGCTTCAATAAACATCACTTGTAATAAATAAATAAAAAGCAAAAAGAGAGAGAGAGTGAGAAAGGAGTCCATCACGCACATCTCAGGGGAAAATGATCTTCAAAATGTCAACCCTGCACTGAGGACTGGAGCCACCAGCCCCAAACTGTGTTGAGTGCCGCTCTCTGGATATCAACAGCGACCTTCACTGTTGTTCAGCTTTACCTCTCATTAGTCAAACAATTAGTATTCACACCATCTATCTTGGATTTGTAGAAATAATCCCTCAAACACTAGACAGGTTTCCAGCTAAATCTCTAATGTGAATAGTTTCACTTAGAGTCAATGAGAGGTGATTTTATGCTATACAACCAGCTCATGTCAAATTATTTCAGTAGCTAAAATGTATGAACTTTGAGAGGCATTTTTTAAAAGCTCTGTGACTGACAAGCCCTTGCTTAAGCAAAGGTCTCTCCAGATCAGGTCTTCCCACTAATGTCTGAAGTCTCCTCTTTCTTCTTTGGTCTACATTACCTGGGGGACCAATTGCAAGCAAAAAGGAATTCACTTTAGCAAACCTTATGACTTCTCTGAATCCACAGAGCCTCTCAGAAATGGAAGCTTTATGCCAGCTTATTATTACCCTAGCCATGTGGATCCTCCACTGAGCAATTAGGAAATAAAGAATTTTATTATCCCAGGGAAGAGAGGAATGCAATGAAATACTCCATGGGAAGAAAGAACATGAAAGTCAGAACGCTGTGGCACTTTAGGCTAGCCAGTGATAAAATCTTGTATTCACGGCAAACATATAAAAAGATAGTCATGGAACTGAACCAGAAATAAGCCTGGAAACTTTTTTTGCCTCTCTGCTCTCCTCCTGCATTCAGTCGCATTATTCACAGCCATTTGCTTTACCCTTTCAGATACGGGGTCATGCTTTCTGCTTAGAAGCTATTGTCCAAGGGTTATACTGTTAGAAGTCACTAAACAGTTTTTTGTTGTTGTTTTTTTTCTGTGCATCATTCAGCACTGGGCTGAATTCCACATGAGGTGTTTTAAAGTCAGGGAAGACACTGAGAAAAAGAAAATAAATAAAACTTTAAAACAACATAAGGCAATGGAGCAAAACATAATTATTGACTTGAAGAAATGTTGGGGTCTAATTTGTAATGGCATCATTCTTTGGGGTCTGATTCATAATGACACCTTTCTTGATCTGACATTAATTATTATAATTTAATTGTAAGCTTATATCCCTAATAAAAATTTCCTAAAAAAAAAGATTTGTCTTTATTTTACACTTAATTAATTCTAGTTTTTACCTTTCCAGTTATTAGATAAATCAACATTGAGGTAAACTGATTCTTTTTTAATTGCTTTATGTTTGTTGGCTTTACTTTTCTATGAAATATTTAAAAACTTATGGGTCGGGACAATGTCAACCTAGATTGTCATATTCCTGCATACTTGTGCATATGTTCATGCACATATAAACACACACCTCATCCACCTTGATAACGTGAGAAATCCCATCCTCAAAATATTGAAGAGCAGGTCACACGGTATGTCTTTCTACCTCAAACTGTCCTAAAACTATAGGAAGAGGCTACAGGAAGACTGACTGGGGAGGGAAATTTTAATTTGTTATACAAAGGACAAGTGGGCAACCAACTAAAGATCTGAATTTATTCATCCTTAGGGTGATTGATTATACACCAAATTTACTTGAAATGGCCCCAGCTTTTTCCCCTGGCATAATTTTTTAGAACATCAGCCTTCTCAAAATTATTCCAATTTGACTAACAAATTATATGGTTACCTTACTTGTCATGTAGGGAATTTAGGGGGTTCTAACTAACTAAAGCTGAAACTCCAGTACTTCGGCCACCTCATGCGAAGAGTTGACTCATTGGAAAAGACTCTGATGCTGGGAGGGATTGGGGGCAGGAGGAGAAAGGGACGACCGAGGATGAGATGGCTGGATGGCATCACAGACTCGATGGACGTGAGTCTGAGTGAACTCAGGGAGTTGGTGATGGACAGGGAGGCCTGGCCTGCTGCGATTCATGGGGTCACAAAGAGTCGGACACAACTGAGTGGTTGAACTGAACTGAACTGAACTGAACACTGGATCACTGTGAAACGTATGATGCACCATGAGAGAGATCAATTCAAAGTTTCCAAGTTTGGATATCTTTTTCTCTTTAGATTTATGTGGAAACTGAAGGTATAAAGATAATCTATTAAAATATATAAATATGAGAATTTTGGAATATCTTGGGGAGCTCAGAGAAGAATTATCAAATAGGATTAATAGCAGATATGGTACATTCGGTCTTATATATTTAAATTCCCATACATAGTAGTACATTATGTGTAGCTCCTCAACTGCAATTTGACAGGCCATGCTTTATCTTTTATCCCACTGTTACACTGAGTTTTCTTTTGCACTTTAGCAGCTGCAGTGTTCCTACCAGAGCTGGTCCCTTTCAATGTTAAGTTGCTCAGGACAGATATGTAAATGACCCAGATATGTAAATGACCTACTGGGCTACTAAGTCCAAAGAGTAATGAACCCTTCGCTAAGAATTTTAATAATTGTTTCCATCAACAAAATCTGGATGAAATTCGAACAGAGCTTTCAACTTTTTAAGTAATAGATAATAAACAATTTTATTTGATGTACAGTAAATATTTCTTGAAAAAAAGGAATGGATAAGCTAATGAACATACAGAGTCAATTCCTTTTTGTAATAACTCCCAACACTATTTCAAATCAATAAGATGCACCATCTTTATACCAGCAGAATAACATGAAAAATGTAGAGTAATGAGCTATTATCCATCTCAACTTTTCTACTTTGAAACTTGTGTCTATAACAGAAAATCAATTTGAGACTGTAATTGAAAAACAGTTACAGACATATTTTGCTTACTTTTTCAACTGCTGAAGAAAGTCACCCATTACAAAATCCTATCTTTAGATTTCTCTTAAGCTTGTTGCTAATAAAAAGACACATCAACAGAACAAATTATTCATAGATAATTGGGATGCATTATTAAAAAGCTTTAAGACGTCTGTCTTTTTTATTTTAAGGTATTTTACTAAAACATCAGTGTAAATATTCATACTCCTAAAATGAGTGTGTTTTTAGTGTGCCTGGCTATAATCAAAGAGTGACCTTGAAACATACAAGAGTTTGTGAAACTAAATTCATGCACACAGAAGTCTCCCAGTAACAGAACATGGTGATAGCCTGCATTCTCCAAATGTGTTTAATTCAAAATAGAATGGTGCTATTGATAAAGGGTGAGGGATAGGTGTCTCCGGAGCAGCTCAGAACTTACTTGGCACTAGCTGGATCAGTTCAAGGGGTTCCAGACCTGGAGCAAGACATGTCTGCTGGATAGACATGGGTCCTTGAAGTGAACCAAAACTCAGAGCACAGGTGCAACCGAATCAGAGGCAAGCCTGCCTCTTCTCTGTAGGAAGAAACAGAGGAGCAGAGAGTTGGCATTCTTTTCCTAGTTTATTCATTTATTAAAAAGTATCTATTGAATGGACTTCCAAGGTGGCTCAGTAGTAAAGAATCCACCTGCCAATGCAGGAGATGCAGATTCTATCCCTGGGTCAAGAAGATCCCCTTGAGAAGGAAATGGCAACCCACTCCAGGATTCTTGCCTGAAAAGTTCCGTGGACAGACAGAGGAGCCATGGGGTCACAGAGCTGGACACAGCTAAGCACCTGAGCACGTATGCACCTATTGAATATCAACACTCTATCAGCACTGTACCGGGTACAATAGTGGGTGAAGCAAACACAATTCCAGTCATCACGGAATTTACAGTCCGAAAGAGTAGTGTGTGTGCCTGCTTGGTCATTCAATCATGTCCCGCTATTTGTGACTCCACAGACTACAACCACCAGGCTCCTCTGTCCATGGGATTTTCCCAAAAAAGTATTCTGGATTGCCATTTCCTCTTCCAGGGGATCTTCCCAACCCAGGGATCAAACCTGTGTCTCTTACACCTCCTGCATTGGCAGGTAGATCCTTTACCATTGAGTCACCTGAGAATCCTGCAGAAGAGGAGACAGGCATTAATTAAACAATCCCACCAATGTATACATAAACATGAAATGAGATAGGAGCTCTGAAGGAGAAATTGCTAGCCACTCAATCGTGTCCAACTCTTTGCAACACCATGGACGTAGCTCGCCAGGGTCCTCCATCCATGGAATTCTCCAGGCAAGAATACTGAAGTGGGTAGCATTCCCTTCTCCAGGGGATGCGCCCCACCCAGGGACTGAACCCAGGTTTCTCGCATTGTAGGCAGACTCTTTACCATCTGAGCCACTGGGAAAGTCCTCTGAAGGAGAAAGATGTAGTTAAACGAGAATCTATAACAAAAATCCCTGGCCTAGACAACAAGATAGGAAATGGAATAAATGAAGTCTGATCAATAAAACCAGGAGGATCATGAAGAGGTAACTAAGTACATAGCTGAGGGTGAGGAGGTGTTAGCATGAATCACATTGCAGCTAGAGGGACCGGCGTGTGCAAAGATCCTGTGGCAGAAGGGAGCGCGGGGCACTCACAAAGCAAACATGGAACACTGGAAGTGAGGGGAAGCATGGCCAGCCTGGAGAGAGAAGCAGAGATTAGGAAGGGTGAAGAATGTGGTCTTCCCTGTCCCCAAAATGGGAAAGGAGTTGACATGCAGGAGCTGCTGCTGCAACTGACACACGGGAAAATGTTTTCTTAAAGGGTACAAATTTCAGCTTCTATAGACTAGCGGCAATTTAATCACCACCTAGACAATTTTTTTTCTATGGAGAAATGAGAAATAAATCAAGGCCGATTTTGTTGTTACTTGTCTATTTTTAAAAAACATTGCTCACTGCAGCCATGCTGGAGAGAGAGAGAGAGTAGCTTCTCTTTACTTCAAAATTAGACTGAATGTGTCCAAATAGCGGCTCTGCCACTCCTCTGATGTGTCATCTTGATCTGTTCACTTAGTTTGTGCTTTAGTTTTATTTAACTTCAAATGGAGAAATATTACTAACTCCCTCATATAATTAATATAATTTAGAAATGTAAAACATCTGTCAGAGTGCTGGACCCTTAAACATTAAGCATGCAATAAACATTAGTCATTGTTTTACCAGGTCCATGCATCCATCCATCCCTGAGTGGCTGTCACGGTGAGCTGCAAATAGCTCACAGCTATGCCTCTCCAGAAAACTGCCTTCAGGGGACAGGAGCCAACTCACCAAGAAATGCTACAACCTGCAGCCAATTTTGACTGGTATGGGATACACAAGGCTGACCCACCCAAAAGCGTGATAACTCAGCGGTATCAATCATGCCCCAGAGGTCTCTGCAGGAAGACCACATGTTTATCTGGCTTCTTCGCCTGTCCCTTCCTGCTTCCCGCATCTACCTTCCAGGTTTCTTCCAAGGGCACTCTCAATAAATCAGCCTTCCCAGGCTCTGCTTCTTAGAAACCCAAGGCTAGACAGTTATGATAATTACTGTGTTGATCTACTGGCTCTCTGAGATGTCACATTCTTCTTTTTTTTTTTTTTGCCAGACTAAGACCTCAGCTCAATGGACTTCTAAAAAACAGGTCTTTGTTATCTAATAATTCCACACTTAGTGCTCAATTAGCACCTTATACAGATTTTTCTTGATTGTAAGTTTATTGGTTTACTCTTTCGAAAATAAGCCTCACTGTGCCATAAACGTCACATGAGCAAATATCATGTATTACTCAGAATATACAATATTATATATTACTCAGAATATATATTATATATTATTGGTAAAATATTATGTATTTTAGCCCACAAACAAGGCCATATTTTACTTATGGGTGTATAGAATAGTCCTTACATATAGTAGGGACTAAGCAATTCAGCTTCATCCACTTGATTATAAAGTGCAGGGTTGTACAATCACAATTTATAACATTACAGTCAGAAGCAAATCTCCCGTGGAAAGAAATGACCTGGGTGCACTTTCAGTTTGGAGAGTAATTCAACCTAACCCAACTGGACACTTTTCCTATTCTAAGCTGCTGGCTCATCCATTCACTTACACACAAAGTTCACTGATGTTTCCTTTCAGTTATTTCTCCCTAATTCCTGTATGTTCCTCTTTATAACACACTTTAAATGCCTTGGTGTTGTAGCTTGCTGGGAATGAATCAGGCAAGAGACCAACCAGCTTTTAGTATGAAGAAAATGACTCTCAGCACAAAAACCTCTTTATCACTGTATTCTTGAAATTTCACTTAAGACACTGTCTGACACGCTAATACGTTTGACACCGCTGCCTGACAGAGGCAAAAATATTCAGAAAGTAATTTTGGAGCAGACAACTGACACCTCATTATTTCACTGTGTATGTCCAACAAAGATTAGCAGGGGATTGTAAATGAAGAGGTATTTGCAAATGAAGCAGTTACCTGATGGAGTCCTATATCTGATGAAATGACTAGAGGAGACGCCTAAACACAGAAAATTCAGTCAGCTCCTAGACGATTGGGAATAGACTGCATATATGCAGTCCTATTTACATACAGCATTCTCCAGCTGCAAAAGCAAGATATGAATNTTTTTTTTTAATTTATGTATTTTAGTTATTAATGTTAAACATTTAAATATCTTGCAATTACTGTCTCCGGGACCACAGACCAGTTGTGACTGGCTCTTTGCAGCCCCATGGACTGTAAGCTCTGTCCATGGGATTTCCCAGGCAAGAATACTGGAGTGGGTTGCCATTTCCTTCTACAGATCTTCCCGACCTAGGGACTGGACCCATGTCTCATATTGCAGGCAGATTCTTTACCCCTGAACCATCAGGGAAGCCCAACCATAGGATTACTATGTCACTTATTTTAATGTTGTCTTTTAGAAAACAGATGTTTCTAATTATAACATTTTGATTTTCCTGATTAGATGTTCATTTCTCATAAAATTGATTTCTGGGCATGGTAGGACATAAGCATATACTTTACTTGTTTCATATGAATAACTAATCCCATCATCATTATAAATGTAGAAGTTAATTCTTTCCATCACTGATCTGTGGTGCCACATCTCTCCTCAAACAGGGTTTAATATGTTTTTATTTCTCTATTTTGTTCCATTAGTCCATTTATCTATCTCCTAACACAAATACTACTACATTATTTTTGAGATGTATGTGGCAAATACTCTCAGCTTATACTTTCTCAAATCTTAATCATTTTTGGCCCTCTTAATCATCTTGCAAGTGATATCATCAACTTGTTCATTCCATAAAAACCATGAAGGGCTCAGGATTGCTAATATATTAAATTCATATATTAATAAGGATTGAAATACCCTACATATATTGTTAAAATGTTTTAGGCATAGATATGAACACCTCTATATTCAATTCTTCAATGCTTTTCAATAAAAAGTTATAATTCCCCCCTAAACAATTTATACACTTTCTTTATATGTATTACATAGTGCTTTACAGCTTTTATTGTGTTTATAATCTTATCCTATTTATTGTTGCTGTGTATAAGAACATCATGGATTTATGATCTTATGTATGGCTACCTTTCTGAACTCACATTAATTCCAAATATGTCTTTATTAAGTTTTCTAGGCACAAATATAAACATATTACGTGAGGATATTGAAAATTTTGTTTCTTACTTTCAAAATCTTACAACTTTTATTATTTTTTGTGTTCCAGCCCTGCTTGGGGCCTCAGCCACGATGTTGAATAAAAATGGTCACAGCAGGCATTCTTGTCATCTTCCTGAGTTAAAAGAAAACACTTCTTCTATCACAAAGTAAGTGTGATTTTTGCTGAGATTTTAGGAGACAGTTTTCCACCAAATTTACTTATAGCTTCATTTTTTCTTAATGATAAATAAACACTGAATTTTATAAAAATGTGTTCTACATACAAAATGAACATATGCTTTTGTTCTTATTTAATATAATTTGTGTAATACACTAGTTTTCACCATTAAATATTTCCAGGAATAACTGGACTATGCCCAACTTAATCATGAATGTTTTCTTTCAATACATTACTAGATTTAGTAGGCTAATATAATTTAAAGCTATTTGTGCATTTACCTGTAAGTGAAATTGCCCTGTAGCATCTCTTTGAGTGCACCATGGCATAACACTTAACAAAACAATTTCTAGAGCCAATCTGTTTGGCTTTCAGTCCATGTTTTACCAATTACTACCTCTGTCATCTCAGAAAAATTACCAAAAAATTTCCCTTCCATTGCTCATATGCAAAATGGAAACAGTAATTGTACCTACTTCTACTTCAGTTGGTGGGTAAAAGGAATAATTGAGCTAACATTCATAAAGTACTTATAATAATGCTCAACACATAGGTATGACATGAGGTTAATAAAAATAGCATGGGACACTCTTTCTGCTTTAATTATCAGATATGTATCAAATTCCTTAAATGAGATAGACAAGATTAATGTTTTCCTATTACTAAATAAATTTTTATGAGATTCAATTATCTATTACTTGAACATTTGACAGTGGATCTGATCTTTCTTTCATTTGTTCATTTGGAGGGGCACAGTACATGATTACTGTTTCAAATCATTATTTTCTGAAGTTCTTTCAAACTTTCTAGATTTTTTCTTGATTGTTTTTGATAGTACAAGAAAATACAGGCAAATTCCCACAACTTGGTATTTTTGTGACAAGGAGACAAAGAATTCAGATGCTAAGAGCAAATAATACAAGGTATAGAGTAAAGGGAAATGAATTCACAGTGTTATTGCCCAGGTGACTCAGTTAGAAAAGAATCTGCCTGCAATGCAGGAGACACCAGAGATACAGGTTCAATTCCTGGGTCAGGAAGATCCCCTGGAGGAGGGCATGGCAACCCACTCCAGTATTCTTGCCTGAATCCCATGGACAGAAGAGTCTGGCGGGCTACAGTTCATAGGTCGCAATGAGTTGGATATAACTGAAGCAACCGAGCACATATCAAGTACAGAGAGATGGCCTCTTTGAATAAATGTTCCACTAGTTTCCTATGGCTACTGTAACAAAATACCACAAACTGGATGGCTTAAACAACAGAAATGTATGTCTTATAATTAAAGCCTCTTGAGGAAAGTGAAAGAGGAGAGTGAAAAAGTTGGCTTAAAGCTCAACATTCAGAAAACGAAGATCATGTCATCCGGTCCCATCACTTCATGGGAAATAGATGGGGAAACAGTGGAAACAGTGTCAGACTTTATTTTGGGGGCTCCAAAATCACTGCAGATGGTGACTGCAGCCATGAAATTAAAAGACGCTTACTCCTTGGAAGAAAAGTTATGACCAACCTAGATAGTATATTCAAAAGCAGAGACATTACTTTGCCGACTAAGGTCCGTCTAGTCAAGGCTATGGTTTTTCCTGTGGTCATGTATGGATGCGAGAGTTGGACTGTGAAGAAGGCTGAGTGCTGAAGAATTGATGCTTTTGAACTGTGGTGTTGGAGAAGACTCTTGAGAGTCCGTTGGACTGCAAGGAGATCCACCCAGTCCATTCTGAAGGAGATCAACCCTGGGATTTCTTTGGAAGGAATGATGCTAAAGCAGTATGAGTATGCTAAACCAGTATTTTGGCCACCTCATGCGAAGAGTTGACTCACTGGAAAAAACTCTGATGCTGGGAGGGATTGGGGGCAGGAGGAGAAGGGGACGACCGAGGATGAGATGGCTGGATGGCATCACAGACTTGATGGACGTGAGTCTGAGTGAACTCCGGGAGCTGGTGATGGACAGGGAGGCCTGGTGTGCTGCAATTCATGGGGTAGCAAAGAGTCGGACACGACTGAGCAACTGAACTGAACTGAACTGAAAAGTCTGAAACCAAGGTGTCAGCAGTTTAACTCCTTCTGAGTGGGAAGGAAATGGGATTAGAAAATCTGTTGGGACCAGATCAGGAGCAGCCTGGTTCCAGGTGTCTTGTTGAGCACCATGGTAAGGATCTGGAGTTTATTCGGTGTGATATAGGAAATCACTAGAAGTTTTGATCTGATGAGTGGCAAGATACGACTTTGTAGAGAATAAATAAAGATATCAAGTGTAGAAGCAAAGAAACTTATTATGCAGTTACCACAATAATGCACAGGGAAGATGATAGTGGTGGCTAAGAGTGAAACTCCAGTATTTTGGCCACCTCATGAGAAGAGTTGACTCACTGGAAAAGACTCTGATGCTGGGAGGGATTGAGGGCAGGAGGAGAAGGGGATGACACAAGATGAGATGGCTGGATGGCATCACCGACTCGATGGACGTGAGTCTGAGTGAACTCTGGCAGTTGGTGATGGACAGGGAGGCCTGGCGTGCTGTGATTCACAGGGTTGCAAAGAGTCGGACATGACTGAGCAGCTGAACTGAACTGAAGAATAGTATGGAGAAACCATGAGAATTGAGTTGGCAATATCACTAGATGTATTTTGAAGAAAGATCTGCATATTTTGCTAACAGGTTGGAGTACTATTTTGGAATGCTTAGGTTAATGTCTCAGGCTACAATTTTTCAGACCATGTGGTCATAAATTTGAACTTTAACTTTCAGCAGGAGTCAGAAAGATGGCAGAATAGGTGGTCACCAGTTTGTGTACCTGACACAAGCTTGCAGTGGCAAATGCCTGTGATTATATATTCTGAGAGAAAATATTTTTTTCAGTTGAATTCCCAAGCCCAAGCTGAATTAAATCACTTTCCAGATTCTTTTCCTTTGATAGACTGGTAGATTTCCTCTACTCCCATTTTTACTTAAAGGTGTAGAAAAGAGCTTTGAAGAAACATGTCTCCATGTTGAGAAAGTACAGAGTCTTAACGGCCCCCCTACCATCTATTCCACATCCACCCCTACTTAGGGGCTGTTCAAAGCTCAGTCTTTAGGTCAAAAAGATAGCACACATGTTGAGGCAGTCATGCTTTCGAATTAGCTTATCTGCTACAGATCATTCTCTGCATTTAGAGTCAAGAGATTTTTCTTTATACTATTTAAACTTAGCCTGCACTTAATGTAACAGTGTATGCAATGTTCCTGGTACCTTGAAGTTGGGAGAGTTTCTATAGGCATATGTTCTAATTAAGGGACAGAAACATGTACACAATGCTCATGATAAAGTGAAATGGCATGCTTTAACTGAGATTATAATACAACTCCATCAGCTGAAAATAAAGGATATTAAATGACGAACAGGATTGCTTTTCTTACAAAACTGCCCAGTCATCTTGGTAACAGGTACATAACCTGCTATTATTGTTGTTTAGCATCCATGCTTATGATTCTCTTATTCAAGAGATTGTGCTTCCTTTTGTTTTGAAACACTTCTTTTGATATAGCAACCTTTCATATTGCGTTATTAGTGTTCAGTGTTAATGTTGAAATTAAGTGTAAAACTGGTGCAACACCATTATTTTAATGCTTAAATTATTTTGCTTTTGTTTGTTTCGTATCAGTACAAGAAATTGAAAAAAATAAAGTTGCTACTAAAATAAGGAGGAAAAAAAAAACTTTGGGGCAATTCCATTAATTACAGAACATATAATCATAAGCATTAACCATGATGGCAATATCGACATTTAGACTATGAAGTTATTTAATGTATAATTAAATAATTTAGTAATTATTATAAAGTTTAATATCAAAGAGTAAGCATATAATTCATAAATATAAAACCCTATACATTCACAAAGTAAGCATATCATTTTAACCAAAACTTATCATGAAATAAAATTTCACCAGCTCCCCCAGAAACCTCCTTGGCATACCTGCCTAGTCCACACTGCTGCTTCTCACCATGAGTAATCACTATTTGGGCTTAAGAGAGCATAGACAAGATTTGGGTATTTTCGAGTTTCATATAAATGCAGTCATTCAATATGTACTTTAAATGATGCTTGTGAAAATTTAATGTTCCCAATGACACTATGTGGTAGGTAGGTAATATTATTAGTCCCATTTTATAGGTAAAAGCATTTATGCTTGAGACACTGGTGCTCCTGCTTATAGAAATATTCACCCTGGTAGTTCCCTCTTATTGAAGTCACAATCCATTCATGTTCCTCCTGCCCCCACAACGTACAGGGGGCACCTATAAGTGTCCAGAAATGCCAAAAGGCAGGTTGCACATGAGTTGCCATAAGGGACACTCATACTTAAGACCAGTTCATCCTGAATCCCTTCTAACTTTCCAAACTGGTCTTCTGCAATGAAAAAAAAAAAAAAAAAAAAACCTAATACTAATACTAATTAATTAGCAAAAATGCTCTCTTCATCTAGTACATTCCCTCTCCAACCTAAGTTCTGCTGGTTACTCAGCATTAACCCTCCCCACACTGCAGGCCATTCCTGTGTATCCAAACACCAGCTGTGTAACAAAAGTGTCTTAAGAAGAGGATCATCATCTCATACTTAATTGGGCAATTTCTTTTAATCTTGGCTTCTACTTCAGTGTGGGTTATGGTGGGTGAGGCTGGGAGAGGAAAAGTATATGAGAAAGAAAGTTGGAGTGAAATGTTCAAATTAATCTGTTAAACTACAGAGCCACAAAAAAGTTAAGTAAATTTCCTAGAATGGTATTATGCAGGAGAACCTGAAGTGGCATCTGCCAGTGACCCTTTCTGAAGCCTTTACCTATCAGAAGGCTTTTCTGGTCCACTAAGTCTTCCCCTTCACGATGATTAAGTGCTCTTCTGTATTCTCAGAGTTCTTTGGCTACACTTATCCTAGCATTTACTACACTGTGTTCATAGCATCTAAATGTGGCCCAAAGGCCACAACTTACATTTACCTATTTACTGTCATGGCTCTGTTCTTCCCTTCACAAAATTTTGTTGAAAGAGAAGTTGACATTTGCATTGTACCTTCCCATGGCCCATTCATTCTTTAGCTCAATGCAATCTACTTATGCTGTTTCATTACACCAAAAGTCCTCTCATTAACAACACTATTATCATCCCACATTATGCCAACAATCACCCTCATTACCAATTTCCATAGAGAGACAGATTTCAAGCTACCTTATTTAAGATCTCTGGAACAAATAACTAATCACCCTCTCTCAAATTTCTTACTTCTATTTCTGACACTTTTCTCCTTTGATTAACTTCCTATGTCTCTGGACATTCCTTTTCAATTACTTTTGTGTGCTACAGTTTCTCTCTTGTGCCTTTATGTGCCCCTATTCATTTACATTCCTCATTCCATTCTGCACACATTATCTAAGATAGCGTCTGTTGGAACCATATACTCCTAAAGAGATTTATCAGGTTACACCAGTTGACCACACGGCCAATTGATCCACTGATTAAACTGATGATATCTTCTTTTATCTCTTTTCCACACAACAAATATCCTTATCTTTCTCAGGAAAAAAAGAAAAACTATGGTTGATGAGGAAAATTGACTTCCTGGCAAAGTGCTATCAGGAAATCCATTTGTCTGGGAAAGGAAACAACTCTTCCCACAAGGGTGCTATTCAGCAAATTGGCTTAAACCTAGGAAGCTGCCTTTTGCATCACATTTGATGTGCCTAAAATTTTTACTTCTTAATAAATATTCTTGGAAAGCAAAAATATTTTCATATCATAATCTTTGTATCCATAAGCATCTTCTTATTCTAAAATAATATTTTTCTTTCATCCACTGTGAACATTCTGACCCATTTACATTATGTATTATTTTTTCTATTTTTTAAAAGATAAAAGTATTGTAAGAGAATAGAATAGAGACTGTGTTTAATGTAAAATCTTCTTCAGAACAATAGAAAGAAGGAAAGTGAATTCTCAGGGAAGTGGTAGAGGTAATACAACGTTCTCTGTTGCATCATAACAACAGCCAGAAAGAAAATGAAGGAGGTAATATGGATGTAGTTGGCAGATATGAGAGGCCTGGAGAGTAATGGTAGGAGTGAGTCAGAGTAAAGTTTCTCAGTCCTCACTAAGACCACATCCCTGCACCGTCAGAGTTGCCATTCTGATCAAAAAGACAGATCACACCTTCTACAAGCAGTCCTCATACTTAGCAAAGAACACATTTTGGGACTAGAACTATGAGTTGAAATGAAGACACTTGATTTGATTTTTCCTTTAAAAATGGGTGGGGGGGAGCGGAACATGCTTATGAACCAAAATCCCAGTAACCAACTTTTGTAGACATGATCATATTTTATGAACTTGAAATTCTGAACCTCTAGAAAATAAGCCTATTAATTACAAGTAACAACAAAAATGTATTCTTTCACAGTTCTGGAGGCTGAAATTCTGAAATCCAGGTGTCAGCATGGCCTTGCTCCCTCTGAAGGCTCTAGGGAAGAATCTTCTCTGCCTCTTCCTAGTCTCTGTGGCTGACAGCAATCCTTGGCATTCTTTGGCTTACATCTGCATAACTCTGATCTGGCTCTGTCTTCATGTTACCTTCTTCTCTGCATTTCTTTTTGTCCTCTGCTCTCATCTTCATAAATGAATTTAGGATCCATCCTAACCCAGTATAGCCTCGTCTAAACTAATTACATCTGCAAAGACACCGTTTCCAAATAAGGCCATATTTGAGATTCCAGGTGGAAATGAGTTTGAGGAGAATATTATATACTAGCTTATTATGTATAAATATTATGTATTAGTTTTAGGAAAATATTATGTATTAGTATTTTGGTTTTCTGTTTTTTTTTTTAAGGAGAATTCAAGTTGGGCAAGATTTTTGTTTTTTTCTGCATTTGAATGCATGAGGAGCTGAGAGTCTTACATAATGTCAGTTGAAAAAGACACCAGGCTTCAAGCTAATCATTTATGACTTCTTGGTTACCTTCTCCTCCAGTCTCAGTCATGTATGAGCAACATCGTGAATCATATCGGTAAAAGAGATAGGTTTGTTGACATCCGCCATGCCCATCAGCTCACTCTGTGGGACGGATTGCTATGAAGCTCTCCATCATACTTGGCCACCAAATTTCCAAATGACAGCCATGTTCACAGATCATCATCTAAACCTAGAGGAAGTCAATTAACTTGGGATTTACTTTTCTCCATCATCCTAGAAGTTTTTTGCCTTTTTCTTGTGTTTGATCTTCTGTTTCTTACCTCCATCCCATCTTTGCATTCATCTTTACTTATTAACTTTCCCATTTTTATGGAACACATTTTTTAGTATCTTCTGAAGAAAGGGGAATGGGAAATTAAATTTCCCTTTAAATTCCCTTCCCATGTCTAAAATATAACTTGAAGCAGGCCAGGTATAGAATTGTTAGTTGGAAACCGTTTTTCTTCAGTTATTCTAAGGTACTTCACATTGTTGCTTGCTTCTAGTGTTTCTGTTGTATTAAAAAAAAAAAAAAAAAACTGGTCCTCTAGATTTATCTTTTTGGTTTTTGTTTTTGTTTTTTAATTTTGGTCCTTTTCTTCTGAGAGATTCCCACAAGATTATATCACAACACTTTCATAAACATTCTTTTCCTGTAATCATTTTTCTAATTTTATGGTGTTCTCTGAGTGTTTCTCTTCATACTACCTAGTCTGTCTTTAAAGAATACGGCCATCCCTAATATCACTGCTAGGATATTAATGTTATTTATTTTCTTTCTGCCTAATGCTTGTCTTCTCTAAGTTGCTTCTTTTTTCTATTTGCTCCTTTTTTCTTACCTTCTTTGTTAAAGTCTTCCTCCAAATATCTTATCATCTGTTTGCCTGCTCATGATCAATGGCAGGAAATGGGCTCAAAGCCAGACTGAACATGCTAAGCATCCTAGTAAGGAAGCATCGATTCGAACTTCATTAGAGGGAAATCTGGACGGGTATTAAGAAAATTTGGATGTCAATATATTTGCTTTCTTCTTTTGTGGGAAGGCCAGTTTCCTAAAGGTAAATCTTTTAGTCTTCTATTAGGAGACAGAAGTCTGGTTTTACATGCCCTGAAAGGCAACTGAGGTATGAGACAAAAATCCTGGCATGTGTATATACACACACACAAACACACATAGTCCATTCATTCTTTTCTTTATGATACTATACATCTACTCTCAAAAATCTAGGCCAGGAACAGTTTAACCTTCCTTAGAAAGCAAATGTTCAGAGGTACTCAAGTAACGGAGGGGAAGGCAAATGAAATGGGAGAAGTTATCTATGAATTTTCTTTCTGTATCACCAGATCATCTTTAACAGCAAACTGTTTCACTGTAAATTCCTTAAGTTCTGCCAGTTTCTGACTTTTTTGAAAATTTTACAGTTTAATTTGGTTCTTTCTCAGTTTTTTCTATTTCCAGGTTAGCATTTGCTAAGTGGGTAGTCCTTGACCATCTGCTTCCTGACTTCCAAAATGCTATTCCAATTGTTTTTCTTCCTGTTTTAAGGGGGCCAAATCTTAAAAATACTATCCCTTTATTATAGCTTTAGATAAGTTTGAAAGGATCAATACTAGACACATGTATTTAATCTGTCCTCTTAAAGCATAAAACCTCCAGGAGAAATTTTATTTTATAGAAGAATAAAACTTAACAAAGTTTTTAACCTAAAACATAGTTTGTCTGTCATCGCAATCAAAATAATACAAAATGTGGACTAAGCTCTATGACAAATGGTAGATTGTTGGCTGATTATTTTTTCCCTGAAGGATGATGGAAGACTGGGGTAGCAGAAACTAAGACAAAAATTTAGTGATAATCAACATCACTTGTAATAAGTATGCTATAATTATACAATCAAGAATGACATAGGGCAAAAAAGAAATCATAAACCCTGTATGCAAGACAGCAAAAGAGATTTTTTTGAAAATTTTACAGTTTAATTTGGTTCTTTCTCAGTTTTTTCTATTTCCAGGTTAGCATTTGCTAAGTGGGTAGTCCTTGACCATCTGCTTCCTGACTTCCAAAATGCTATTCCAATTGTTTTTCTTCCTGTTTTAAGGGGGCCAAATCTTAAAAATACTATCCCTTTATTATAGCTTTAGATAAGTTTGAAAGGATCAATACTAGACACATGTATTTAATCTGTCCTCTTAAAGCATAAAACCTCCAGGAGAAATTTTATTTTATAGAAGAATAAAACTTAACAAAGTTTTTAACCTAAAACATAGTTTGTCTGTCATCGCAATCAAAATAATACAAAATGTGGACTAAGCTCTATGACAAATGGTAGATTGTTGGCTGATTATTTTTTCCCTGAAGGATGATGGAAGACTGGGGTAGCAGAAACTAAGACAAAAATTTAGTGATAATCAACATCACTTGTAATAAGTATGCTATAATTATACAATCAAGAATGACATAGGGCAAAAAAGAAATCATAAACCCTGTATGCAAGACAGCAAAAGAGACACAGATGTGTAGAGCGGACTTTTGGACTCTGAGGGAGAAGGAGAGGGAGAGGGAGAGGGTGGGATGATTTGGGAGAATAACATTGAAATATGTATACTATCATGTAAGAAATGAATTGCCAGTCTATGTTCAATGCAGGATGTAGGATGCTTGGGGCTGGTGTATGGGGGTGATCTGGAGGGATGATGTGGGGTGGGAAGTGGGAGGGGGGTTCATGGCTGGGAGTGCATGTAAAAAAATAAATACAAAAAAGAAAAAATAAAGATAATTTAAAAAAATATGGAGTAATTCAAATGCCATTTTATAAAAACTCAGTTCAGTTCAGTTCAGATGCTCAGTCATGCCCGACTGTTTGTGACCCCATGGATTGCAGCACGTCAGGCTTCCCTCTCCATCACCATCTCCCAGAGCTTACTCAAACTCATGTCCTTTGAGTTGATGATGTCAACCAACCATTTTGTCCTCTGTCGTTGCATTCTACTCCTGCCTTCAATCTTCCCCAGCATCAGGGTCTTTTCAGATGAGTCAGTTATGGCCAATTTTGGAGCTTCAGCTTCAGCATCAGCCCTTCCAATGAATATTCAAGACTGATTTCATTTAGAATTGACTGGTTTGATCTCCTTGCTGTCCAAGGGACTCTCAAGAGTCTTCTCCAACACCACAGTTCAAAAACATCAATTCTACGGTGCTCAGCTTTCTTTCAGCGAAGGCAATGGCACCCCACTCCAGTACTCTTGGCTGGCAAATCCCATGGGTGGAGGAACCTGGTAGGCTGCAGTCCATGGGGTCGCTAAGAGTTGGACACGACTGAGCGACTTCACTTTCACTTTTCACTTTCATGCATTGGAGAAGGACATGGCAACCCACTCCAGTATTCTTGCCTGGAGAATCCCAGGGACAGGGGAGCCTGGTGGGCTGCCGTTTCTGGGGTCGCACAGAGTCAGACACGATTGAAGCGACTTAGCAGCAGCAGCAGCAGCAGCTTTCTTTATGGTCCAACTCTCATATCCACACATGACTACTGGAAAAATCATAACTTTGACTAAATGGAGCTTTGTTGGCAAAGTAATGCTTCTGCTTTTTAATATGCTGCCTAGGTTGGTCATAGATTTTCTTCTATGAGCAAGTGTCTTTTAATTTCATGGCTGCAGTCACCATCTGCAGTGACTTTGGAGCCCAAGAAAATAAAGTCTGTCACTCTTTCCATTCTTTCCCCATCCATTTGAAATGAAGTGTTGGGACAAGATGCCATGATCTTAGTTTTTTCAATGTTGAGTTTTAAGACAACTTTTTCACTCTTGTCTTTCACTTTCATCAAGAGGCTCTTTAGTTCATCTTCACTTTCTGCCATAAGGGTGGTGTCATCTGCATTTCTGAAATTATTGATATTTCTCCTGCCAGTCTTGATTCCAGCTTGTGCTTCATCCTGTCCAGCATTTCTCATGATATATTTTGCATGTAAGTTAATTAAGCAGGGGACAATATACAGCCTTGATGTATTCCTTCCCCAATTTGGAACCAGTCTGTTGTTCCATGTCTGGTTCTAACTGTTGCTTCTTGACCTGCATACAGACTTCTCAGGAGGCAGGTAAGGTGTTCTGGTTTTCCAAACTCTTTANCCTGTCTCTTATACACATCTAGATGTGTATAAGAGACAGGATGTATTCCTTCCCCAATTTGGAACCAGTCTGTTGTTCCATGTCTGGTTCTAACTGTTGCTTCTTGACCTGCATACAGACTTCTCAGGAGGCAGGTAAGGTGTTCTGGTTTTCCAAACTCTTTAAGAATTCTCCACAGTTTGTTGTGATCCACACAAAAGCTTTAGTGTAGTCAATGAAGCAGAAGTAAATGTTTTTCAGGAGTTCTCTTGTTTTTTCTATGATTCAACAGGTATTCAACAATTTCATCTCTGGCTTCTCTGCCTTTTCTAAAATCAGCTTGAATATCTGCACGTTCTCAGTGCATGTACTGTTGAAGCCTGGCTTGGAGAATTTTGAGCATTACTTCACTAGCATGTGAGATGAGTGCAAT
>SJYX01006006.1:7872-29113 GCA_006410675.1 Oreotragus oreotragus
ATTTTCCACAGTTTAGTGTGATCCACACAGTCAAAGGCTTTGGCATAGTCAATAAAGCAGAAAAAGATGTTTTTCTGGAACTCTCTTGCTTTTTCCATGATCCAGCGGATGTTGGCCATTTGATCTCTGGTTCCTCTGCCTGTTCTAAAACCAGCTTGAACATCAGGGAGTTCACGGTTCACATATTGCTGAAGTCTGGCTTGGAGAATTTTGAGCATTACTTTACTAGCGTGTGAGATGAGTGCAATCGTGCGGTAGTTTGAGCAATCTTTGTCATTGCCTTTCTTTGGAATTGGAATGAAAACTGACCTTTTCCAGTCCTGCGGCCACTGCTGAATTTTCCAAATTTGCTGGCATATTGAGTGCAGCATTTTCACAGCATCATCTTCCAGGATTTGAAACAGCTCAACTGGAATTCCATCACCTCCACTAGCTTTGTTCGTAGTGATGCTTTCTAAGGCCCACTTGACTTCACATTCCAAGATGTCTGGCTCTAGATTAGTGATCACATCCTCATGATGTACTCTGCATATAAGTTAAATAAGCAGGGTGACAATATACAGCCTTGATGTACTCCTTTTCCTATTTGGAGCCAGTCTGTTGTTCCATGTCCAGTTCTAACTGTTGCTTCCTGACCTGCATACAGGTTTCTCAAGAGGGAGGTCAAGTGGTCTGGTATTCCCAACTCTTTCAGAATTTTCCACAGTTTACAGTGATCCACACAGCCAAAGGCTTTGGCATAGTCAGTAAAGCAGAAATAGATGTTTTTCTGGAACTCTCTTGCTTTTTCCATGATCCAGGGGATGTTGGCAATTTGATCTCTGGTTCCTCTGCCTTTTATAAAACCAGCTTGAACATTAGGGAGTTCACGGTTCACGTATTGCTGAAGCCTGGCTTGGAGAATTTTGAGCATTACTTTACTAGTAGAGGTTAAAAAGAAGAAAAAGATTTCACGGCCAAATACTCAGGAAAACATCACATTTTTAAAAGTCAAGTAAGGGAGTTCCCTGGAGGTCCAAGGGTTAGGACTGAGCACTTTAACTGCCACTTTTTTTTTTTTGCATGGGCAAATAATAACAGAAAAAAATTAAAATTGAGTAGACTTTTGTTTTTAAGAATGCTGACTGTTTTACAGATACACAGGTGTGAGGGATGAAATACAGAATGCAGTGTTTTCCCAATTTATTATTTGATTCATCCCAAAGATTTTTTTCTAAGGGTTTTATGGTCTTTGGTCCATTCTGAGTTAATTTAATACAATATGCGGTAAGGGTTCAGCTTCATTCCTTTGCATGGGGATATCTAATTGGCCCAGCACCACTTGCTGAAAAGACCATCCTTTCCACATTAGCTGCTCTAAGCACCCCTTTCTGAAAACCAACTGACCATACGTTACTTGTTCTTAGGTGTTACCATAGATGCTACTTGACCACAGATGTCGGAGGGTATATTTTTGGATTCTCAAGTCTATCCTGCGATGTACGTATCTTTCCTTATACCAGTATCACACTGTTAGGAAGTTTTGAAATAAAGAAGTGTGTGTTCTCCAACTTTGTTCTTTTTCAAGACTTCAGAGCACCCTGCAATTCCTTATCAACTTTAGACTCAGCTATTCCATCTTTTCAACAAAGACCACTGGGATTTTGATAAGGTTTACATTCAATGTGAATTGCTTTGGGTGGCACTGACATTTTAACAGTACTAAGCATTCCATCCGTGAACCTAGGACGTCTTTCTATTTATTTAGGTCTATTTTTATTTCTTTCCGTTGTGCTCTGCAGCACAACTGATGTACAAATCTTATACCTTCCTGGCTAGATTTATTCTTAAGTACTTCTTTCTGATTCCACTGTAAATGAGATTGTTCTCTTAATTTTACTTTTGGACTGTTCATCACTAATGTCCAGAAATACAACTGGCTTTCGTGTGTGGATCTTATTCCCTGCGACTCTGCTGAATTCATTTATTAGCTCTAATTGTTTTGTGATCTTTAGGATCTTTTATAAAGAATTTAGTGTTTCAGATGGGTAAGCTGAGTTTGTCACTTCAAATATCTACAATACATTCAAAGGCAAAATCCATTAAAAATGGCAAACCCAATGTTAAAACTTTATAAAAATTTTATAAAAATTACAATAAACAAAAAATTAGAAAATTTTCCTTAGTGCTTTTAAAAAGGTCCCAATGGCTGTTTGAAAATGAATAGAAGGTATATTTTATGAAAAATAAAGTAAAAGCTTCCCTTTCCTCATATAATTTTCAATACTTTTGACCACCTGTATTAGGAAATGATCAAATTCTAGCAACTGATGAAATCTGTTTTTACATTTCCTTTATATTCTGTGGATCTTTCAATCTCTCAGAATCTCTCACTATATGCTTTTAAATTACTTATTATTCGATTCTTCAATGAAGATCAAAGTTCTTAAGTTTAAAGACAACCAAAATGGCTCGTATATCCCTTAAAATAAAGTCTGCTGAAACCAGGGCTCTAGAACCGCAGTGTTCAGTCCTGCTTCCAAACTGAACAGAATGTAATTTTTGAAGAATAAAAAAACTCCTATATTTAATAAATATATTCCAGCACCGTAATAATTCTTGTAAGTAGAAATCTTTTTAGATGTAAGTAGTCCCAAGGCAACAGCAAAAAAAATTAAAGTTGAGTAGACTTTTGTTCTTAAGAATGCTGACTGTTTTACAGATACACAGTACTGTTTTACAGATACACAGGTGTGAGGGGATGAAATACAGAATGCAGTGTTTTCCCAATTTATTATTTGATTTAGCCCGAAGATTTCTTTCTAAGGGTTTTATGGTCTTTGGTCCATTCTGAGTTAATTTAATACAATATGAGGTAAGGGTTCAGCCTGGAAAGTACTCTTGCCTGGAAAATCCCATGGACGGAGGAGCCTGGTGGGCTGCAGTCCATGGGGTCACACAGAGTCAGAAACAACTGAACTGACTTAGCAGTAGCAGTCTCAATTCTAAACCCAGTGGTTTATGTCCTGTCTTAACTTTGCCTTTCAAANCTTGCCTGGAAAATCCCATGGACGGAGGAGCCTGGTGGGCTGCAGTCCATGGGGTCACACAGAGTCAGAAACAACTGAACTGACTTAGCAGTAGCAGTCTCAATTCTAAACCCAGTGGTTTATGTCCTGTCTTAACTTTGCCTTTCAAAATATGTTAAAATAGTCACTTTTCAACCATTGCTTTCCCTTTTTAAATAATGCTAGCAATTAAAATCTTTCCCCATAGGTTCCATTTTCTTTCCAACCACTTAATTTTTCTGCCCTCTCCCTCCTCCCTCCAATTCTGGACCTCATAGTTTCTCCAAAGTCTTAATAAAATATTGAAGTCAGAAAGGAACAAAATAGAATATAACTCCCTACTGTGTCTGCAAAAATCACAGGACCCCAGCTAGTTCATGAACAAAATACATCAGTACAGAAAAAAGTCACATGTCTAGTGCTCTGAACAATACATGATTTAAAGAATATTTGCACTTCCCACAATGAAATACTTCAACACGTTGCTAGCAGATATCAGGTACACTTACCCAATTCAGAAGAGAATTTCACGTTGCCTCTTTCTGGATCTTCAACATGATTATCTATCATATCATCAATTTTGTTTGCTTTGAACTGTGATTCTAGACTTGGACCTCGAGTGAAACGGGGATAAAATTTTTTGGGGAATGGTCCATGGGGCCCAGACCCCTTGATGGGCACATTCTTAACTGGCTGAGTCACTTCACTGAAGTTGAAATAAATAAAAAGCAAAAGCGTCCAGGCTGCAGATGTAAAAAGGCATCCATAACAGAAATATCGAACTGTGACACTTCCCATTATAGACCTAGCATTGCTGAAGGGCCATTTTCAGTTTCCTAAAAGAGAAGGATAAATATGTTAGACACTTTAAGACACTGAAAAAATTAAATACCAATTTTATATTCACTGTTTCCCAAACTCCCAAGTAACACCTCTGAACAATTTACTTAGGACCCCGTGTGCGTCATTAACAAAGAGTCAAATGTAAGAAGATACAGGGATATCACTGAATAAAAAAATAAAGAAATTCAACAATTAAAACCACAGACCAGTTGTGTTAGTACTGAGAAAACCACCAGCAGCAATAGAGTTGACTTATTCATCTGCCCGGGTTAATGGATACCTACTTCTTCACCTTTGATCTGGACCACTTTCACTTTGCTCATATTTTTGAGGTTCTACCTTTTCATGAGTAAAACCTAAGTACTGCACAAGTCATGACAGCACGCCTAAGCTCCCCTCTAACTGTAAAATTATAAGTTATTATAAGTTATTATAAGCAAATTATAAGTTGCTTATTGTCAATAAGCAACTTTTAAAAAGTTTTACCTTCCAATCAGATTAAACCTGCCCTAATGCCCACTTCAGATTCATCACTTTCATTTCAGATTTATAACTGAAAGAGTTCAAATAATCCCATTCTCCCTCTCCTTACGATGTCCTATGAACAACAGGGCACTGAACAGCAATGTTTTCCTAAGCTTCTTGTAATATCGGGTCTTCATGCAGGCTTCACACAGACCCCTCAGGAACTGTTTGTAAAGAGCCCACTGCACATATAAACCGTTTCACTGAGCGTGAGAGCAGAGGAACACTATTTAAGTCATGTACAAACAGAAGAAATCTATAAAACAATACTACTTATACATTACTAACTTCTACAGTATAAGATAATTTTTTCAAAAATTATCATGCCCCCCCAAACCAGGACAAAGCAAATCAGCATCAGTAAGCTCCAATTCAAAAATTAAGCTGTTCTGTACAATGTTATGCCATAAGCCCAAAAGACAGCAAATGGTTCAATTTCTTAACTATCTGCCAACCAAAAACTATTTGTTCTTTCACCACGTCAATTCAAAACCTTGAAAGACAAAAGAAAACACCAGTACCTGAACAATCAAAAACATCCCACAACAGTAACACCAGTGGGAAACGACCACCGCACAAAAGGCAAGTCAGACACCACAGTGCTGCCAGGTCAGCCACAGCACTGTGCAAGTTAGAGAGGGGCACAGGAAAAGGTCCACTTTATTTGCAAGTGGAAGAAACTCCCTCTAAGCAACGTGAATGGAGCCATTAGGACAAAGGAAAATATTAAAGTTACAAAATTTGTAACTTTGCAACAAAATGTTGCAGACAATACTGAGTAGAAACATTTAGGTGAAACATTCAGTTCAGTTAAGTCAGTCAGTCACTCAGCCATGTCTGACTCTTGACTCTGACCCCATGGACTGCAGCACACCAGGCCTCCCTGTCCATCACCAATACCCAGAGCTTGCTCAAACTCATGTGCATCGAGTCAGTGATGCCATCCAACCATCTCATCCTCTGTCATCCCCTTCTCCTCCAGCCCTCTCTTTGCCAGCATCAGGGTCTCTTCCAGTGAGTCTGTTCTTCACACCAGGTGGCCCAAGTATTGGAGTTTCAGCNTCAAACTCATGTGCATCGAGTCAGTGATGCCATCCAACCATCTCATCCTCTGTCATCCCCTTCTCCTCCAGCCCTCTCTTTGCCAGCATCAGGGTCTCTTCCAGTGAGTCTGTTCTTCACACCAGGTGGCCCAAGTATTGGAGTTTCAGCTTCAGTATCAGTCCTTCCAATGAATATTCAGGACAGGGACTCACAAGAGTCTTCTCCAACACCACAGTTCAAAAGCATCAATTCTTTGGGCTCAGCTTTCTTTGTAGTCCAACTCTCACATCCATATATGACTACTGGAAAAACCACAGCCTTGACTAGACAGCCCTTTGTTGGCAAAGTAATGTCTCTGCTTTTTAATATTCTGTCTAGGTTGGTCATAGTGAGAGAGTCAATTCCTAGGCAGGTTGATAAGAAGTCCAGGATCCCTGAGGAGGAGAAAAGGGTCTGGTGCTCTGGAAGTGGGAGATAGGTGTCTAGAATTCTCAAGGAGGAGGAAAAGAGAAACGTGTTTTTGTTTTTCTCTCTCTCTCTCCATTCCTTAGTCATAGTCAGAGAAAACTAAAAAGAAAGAAACTTTTTTTAAGCCTGGAACTGACGATTACACAACAAACAGCTGTACTAAGAATTATATAAAAACAATGTGTCCTGCTTGAGGACAGTTTCTCCTTCCTGAAAACCTGGCTAATCCTGTTATCTTAAAATGTAGATTGTGGATCTAGTTAGATCTTTACAATTTTGAGACATTCTTTTGACTTATTGTAATAACTAATTAAAACAGTATATAACTCCCTTGCTAAGACTAGTGAGGTGGGTATTCTCCATCCCCTTCTGAGATCTGTCAGAACCTTTCTCTGTCCCTTTTCATACTTTAATAAAACTCTGCTACACAAAAGCGCCTGAGTGATCAAGCCTGGTCCTGAAACTAAATCTTTGGAGATCAAGAATCTGACACCATTCACCAAAAGCTATCAATAGCTTTTCTTCCAAGGAGCAAGCGTCTTTTAATTTCATGGCTGCAGTCACCATCTGCAGTGATTTTGGAGCCCCCAAAAATAAAGCCTGTCACTGTTTACCCATCTATCTGCCATGAAGTGATGGGATCGGATGCCATGATCTTCGTTTGCTGAAGGTGAGTTTTAAGCCAACTTTTTCACTCTCCTCTCACTTTCATAGAGGACCTCTAGTTCTTTGCTTTCTGCTCTGCACATCTGAGCTTATTGGTATTTCTCCCAGCAATCTTGATTCCAGCTTGTGCATCATCCAGCTCAGCAATTCATATGAGTACTTGCATATATGATAGATAAGCAGGGTGACAGTATACAATCTTGACGTACTCCTTTCCCAATTTGGAATCAGTCCATTGTTCCATGTTCGATTCTAATGGTTGCTTCTTGACCTGCACACAGATTTCTCAGGAGGCAGGTAAATGGTCTGGTGGTATTCTCATCTCTTGAAGAATTTTCCACAGTTTGTTGTGATGCACACAGTCAAAGGCTTTGGCATAGTTAATAAAGCAAAAGTAGATATTTTTCTGGAACTCTCTTGCTTATTCTATGATCCAACGAACGTTGGCAATTTGATCTCTGGTTCCTCTGCCTTTTCTAAATCCAGCTTGAACATCTGGAAGTTCTCAGTTCACATACTCTTGAAGCCTCACTTGGAGAATTTTGAGCATTGCTTTGCTAGCCTGTGGGATGAGTGCAACTGTGTGGTCTAGTTTGAGCATTCTTTGGCATTGCCTTTCTTTGGGACTGGANGGTTCCTCTGCCTTTTCTAAATCCAGCTTGAACATCTGGAAGTTCTCAGTTCACATACTCTTGAAGCCTCACTTGGAGAATTTTGAGCATTGCTTTGCTAGCCTGTGGGATGAGTGCAACTGTGTGGTCTAGTTTGAGCATTCTTTGGCATTGCCTTTCTTTGGGACTGGAATGAAAACTGACTTTTTTTTAATATAAATTTATTTATTTTAATTGGAGACTAATTATTTTACAATATTGTATTGGTTTTGCCATACATCAACATGAATCCGCCACAGGTGTTCCCCATCCTGAACCCCTCTCCCATCCCTCTGGGTCATTCCAATGAACCAGCCCCGAGCATCCTGTATCATGCATCGAACCTGGACTGGCGATTCGTTTCACATATGATATTATACATGTGAAAACTGACTTTTTCCAGTCCTATGAACACAGCTGAGTTTTCCAAATGTGCTGACATACTGAGTGCAGCACTTTCACAGCATCATCTTTTAGGATCTGAAATAGCTTAGCTGGAATTTCATCACTTCCACTAGCTTTGTTCCTAGTGATGCTTCCTAAGGTCCACTTAACTTTGCATTCCAGGATGTCTGGCTCTGGGTGAGTGATCAGATCATCATGGTTATCTGGGTTATGAAGATCTTTTTTGTACAGTTCTTCTGTGTATTCCTGCCACCTCTTCTTAATATCTTCTGCTTCTGTTAGGTCCATACCATTTCTGTCCTTTATTGTGCCCATCTTTGTATGAAATATTCCCTTGGTATCTCTAATTTTCTTGAAGAGAGCTGCAGTCTTTCCCATTCTATTGTTTTCCTCTATTTCTTTGCACTGATCACTGAGGAAGGCTTTCTTATCTCTCCTTGCTGTTCTCTGGAACTCTGCATTCAGATGGGTGTATCTTTCCTTTTCTCCTTTGCCTTCAGCTTCTCTTCTTTTCTCAGCTATTTGTAAGGCCTCTTCAGACAACCATTTTGATTTTTTGCATTTCTTTTTCTTGGGGATGGTCTTACCACTGCCTCCTGGACAATGTCATGAACCTCCGTCCACAACTCTTCAGTGAAACATTAGATTTTAACTAAAACAGGCGTTACAACTTCCTAAAATATTTGCTTGGAGGTAGGGAAAAAACAAGCAAATAATAACAAAAAACAAAAGCACTAATTCTTCAAAAGGCCATGAAATTCTTTAGTTTAAGACTTAACCTCCTGGGACTTCCCTGGTGGTCCAATGGCTAAGAATCAGCGTGTCACTGCAGGGGATGCGGGTTTGACCCCTGGTCCAGAAACTAAGATCCCACATGCCGTGGAGCAACTAAGCCCATGTACAACAACTACCCACTTGCCTTAGAGCCTGTACCCTGCAACGAGAGAAGTCCCTGTCCCGCCACACAGAGCCTGTGGCACCCAACAAAGACCTAGCACAGCCAGAAAATAAGCAGTGATAAAAGGACTACCTGTGCAGGCTGCTCTGATGCCATAAAGAACTGTGAGCAAGAAGCCAACCTCTTCTTCAACTGTGTGAGGAGAGTCACGTTTAGATGCTTTTCCTCAAACCACTCCAGGCCTTCCCACTTCAACCTTGGCCTCCCTGACAGGGAACACAGAAGGGAGCCACATACAGGGGACCAGGAGAGGAAGCCAGCCAACATTTCCAACCAGAGAGAAGCCAGAGCGTGCTGATCAAGGGCTCTGCCATGAAGCACCTCAGGACAACAGGGGAAGGCTAGGGTTCAACAAATGTGAACTTTTTCTTCATTAGGTCTAATTTTAAAATATAACATGAAAGGTATTTGTGACCCTCTGTTCCTTACAATGACCTAAAAGTCCCTATGTAATAGTCCGACTGTTATCTCCCACTATTTTCCTCCTCATTCGTTTCATCCTAGACACAGTCTCCTTATGGGTCACTAAACGTGTAAGAGATTATGCATGGGTTCTTCCCCCTGCCTAGAATACCTTTCATCCCAGCCCAGGTGGTGCGAGTGGTAAAGAACCCACTTGCCAATGCAGGAGATCTAAGAGACACGTGTTCAATCCCTGGGTCGGGAAGATCCCCTGGAGGAGGGCTGGGCAACCCACTTCAGTATTCTTGCCTAGAGAATCCCATGGATAGAGGAGCCTGGTGGGCTACAGTCCATAGGGTCACAAAGAGTCAGGCACGATGAGCGACTGAGCACACAGCTTCACCTCTATTGAATCTTTGCTCAGCTATTACCTTCCTGACAAAGTTCTGTCTCGACAAGCAGGCTCACAACTGCAGCTCACCCAGCAAACACGAGCACTTCCCACCCTCCCTACTCCAGCAGCCTCCCACCTTCTTACATGTGCTAATTTCTTATTCAATAGGGTAGTGGCTGTCTGCCTGCTCCCTGTTAGAATGTATGCTTCACCAGAGCAAGCTTTCTGTCTGTCCTGTTTCTTGCAGTATCCCCTGAGCTTATAACAGAAGCTGCTGCTGCTGCTAAGTCGCTTCAGTCGTGTCTGACTCTGTGCGACCCCATAGACGGCAGCCCCCCAGGCTCCCCCGTCCCTGGGATTCTCCAGGCAAGAACACTGGAGTGGGTTGCCATTTCCTTCTCCAACGCATGAAAGTGAAAAGTGAAAGTGAAGTCGCTCAGTCGTGTCCGACTCCTTGCAACCCATGGACTGCAGCCCACCAGGCTCCTCCCTCCATGGGATTTTCCAGGCAAGAGTACTGGAATGGGGTGCCATTGCCTTCTCTGATAACAGAAGCTAGCACACAGCAAACATTTAATAAATTAATGAAAAAATTTCTGGAGAAGACTCTTGAGAGTCCCTTGGACATCAAGGAGATCAAACCAGGCAATCCTAAAGGAAATCAATCCTTAATATTCATTGGAAGGACTGATGCTGAAACTCCAATACTTTGGCCACCTGATGTGAAGAACTGAAAAGACCCTGATGCTGGGAAAGATTGAAGGCCAGAGGAGGAGGCAACAAAGGATGAGATGATTAGATAGCATCAACGACTCAATGGACATGAGTTTGAACAAACTCTGAGAGATACTGAAGGACAGAGAGGAAACCCTGGCATGCTACAGTCCATGGGGTTGCAAACAGTCAGACACAACTTAGTGACTGAACAACTACAAATGAAAAAATTACTATAATCGGGTGCTTGCAAAATGCTGGGATTTCCAAACAAATATACTATCCTGTTTGAGCCAAGCAGTACCTTAATGCTATGCATGGAGATCTTATTTCAACCTTATTTCAACAACAGTATGGGCTTCTCAGGTGGCTCAGAGGTAAAGAATCCTCCTGTCAATGCAGGCTCCATCCTTGGATGGAGAAGATCCCCTGGAGTGGAAATGGCAACCCGCTCCAGGATTCTTGCCTGGAAAATCCCATGGACAGAGGAACCTGGTGGGCTACAGTCCATGGAGTTGCAAAGAGTCAGACACGACTGAGCAATTGAGCGTGACAACTAGGCAGGACAATAACCATATTTATTATCGGAAATGGTTCCCAAAAAACCCCACCGGACTCCCACTGTCCAATTTCACAAATTAAATTAAGCTCTCTGCTATAAAAAGAGGGGCTTCTTTCCACTTTGTCCGCTGCATGATTTTCAGCTGCCTCTTGGCTGCCAGCACCTAAGGGCAAAATGAAAAAAGTTTCTCCTTACCCATAAGGTTTGACCCACTCCACCAAGATTTTTCACTAATACCCCCAGCTCATCCTCTCCACAAAAGCACATCAAGATTCCTTGGTCTAAGCTACAAAATGTACTAACTCTCAACAATTTTATGGGTAAATATAGAGTTTTTCAAGCTATATTACGGTAACTTTTTAGAGAAACTTTTTATGTAGTGAATCATTATACTAAATTGAGGAACCTATAAAAATGAGAGGAACTGACAAAACCTGGTCTTTTTTTTTTTCTTTCTTTTTACTTTACAGAACCTGGTCATATTTTTAAAATATAATTAATTCCAAATCTTCAGAAGCAAAAGATTTCAGGACTCTAGGTCAAGAAGTTAACACCCAAATATAAAGAAAGTGGAAACCAATCAGATGCCTGTCATAAATAAAATAACAAGGGCTTAATTGCTTAAGAAATTAAAACATCCAGACAAAATCAAAAGGCTGAAAACTTAATCTATGCTAACAAATAATGAATCCAGCATCTACATGATAAAAAGTTTTTTGCTTCATACTACCTGCCATTCCTTCTGTATAGCCACTGCCTCAATATCCGAGGCTTGAAAGCTTTTAAAAGGAGGGTCAAAACAAACAGCTAAGGTTAGTTAATGCAAAACAACCAGTGACCAAATACTTTCAATCATAAACCTGAATAGTTAACACAGCAAAAACTTCAGCAGTTAGATGCCAAGGCAATGTATTCTTCAAAATGTAAACGAGTAAAAGGCTGTGCTGAGCTTAGTCGCCCAGTCGTGTCTGACTCTGCGACCCCACAGACTGTAGCCCACCAGGCTCCTCTGTCCGTGAGGATTCTCCAGGCAAGAATACTGGAGGGGGCTGCCATGCCCTCCTCCAGGGGATCTTCCTCACCCAGGGATCGAACCCAGGTCTCACGCAATGCAGACAGATTCTTTACCATCTGAGCCCCCAGGGAAGCCCAAGTAAAGGGCTAACCACCTGCTGACGTGAATTTTCAGTAGACAAGATGGTGTGGTTTCATGCTCCTCTAGTCACGGTCTGGGAGCCGCCAGGGAACAGGTGGCTAGTAAGCTGAGAGTCGGTTTTGCCAGGGTGGTACAGAGGAAGAAGAGCAGGGAAAGGTACATGCAATGTGCTGATTAGAACGACAGGCCACAGATTTAAGCCAGACAAGGAGAGGTGAGAGGGTCAGGGAGAATGAAGCAGGATCAAAAAATGTGGGTAGGCCAACAGGCCCTGGTGTAGCTGAATGGCCATTGGAGTTGTTACCGGAAAGAGTGATCTGAAAAGATGCATGTTGTGGTTGGAAAATGAGAGGCTAACACTCAGATTCTGGAGAGGTACAGTGAATCAGAGAAGAATCCTTTCCAGAACCACAAACTGGAAACAGCCCAATGAACAATTTGCCTATAGTATAAGCATTGCTATACTTACCGTAAGCAACCCCGTGAAGACACAAGCATTTCCGTCTTTTCAAACCCATTCTGGTTAGCACAGCATCTATTGTGAAAGACTAAGGTGTATTTATGTTCTAAAAGAAGTTACAGGACATTGTTTAGGTTGTGCGCAATGGGAAGAGTATAACAATGTAAGCAGGGCTAAAAAGTTTACAGAGACAGTTTCACTAGATGTTGTCAGCGCAGGAAGGCCTAGAGAAGCGATCCCACGTTGAAGGTCAGGAAGGGTGGCGGTGAGGAGATACCCTTCATCCAAGGTAAGGAGCAGCGGCTGTGCTTTGCTGGAGCAGCTGTGAAGAGATACCCCACGCCCAAGGTAAGAGAAACTCAAGTAAGATGGTAGATGTTGCAAGAGGGCATCAGAGGGCAGACACACTGAAACCATACTCACAGAAAACTAGTCAATCTAATCACACTAGGACCACAGCCTTGTCTAACTCAATGAAACCAAGCCATGCCTGTGGGGCAACCCAAGACAGGCGGGTCATGGTGGAGAGGGCTGACAGAACGTGGTCCACTGGAGAAGGGAATGGCAAGCCACTTCAGTATTCTTGCCTTGAGAACCTCATGAACAGTATGAAAAGGCAAAATGATAGGATATCAAAAGAGAATCTCCCCAGGTCATTAGGTGCCCAATATGCTACTGGAGATCAGTGGAGAAATAACTCCAGAAAGAATGAAGGGATGGAGCCAAAGCAAAAACAATACCCAGTTGTGCATGTGACTGGTGATAGAAGCAAGATCCGATGCTGTAAAGAACAATATTGCATAGGAACCTGGAATGTCAGGTCCATGAATCAAGGCAAATTGGAAGTGGTCAAACAAGAGATGGCAAGGGTGAACGTCGACATTCTAGGAATCAGCGAACTAAAATGGACTGGAATGGGTGAATTTAACTCAGATGACCATTATATCTACTACTGCGGGCAGGAATCCCTCAGAAGAAATGGAGTAGCCATCATGGTCAACAAAAGAGTCCGAAATGCAGTACTTGGATGCAATCTCAAAAACGACAGAATGATCTCTGTTCGTTTCCAAGGCAAACCATTCAATATCACAGTTATCCAAGTCTATGCCCCAACCAGTAATGCTGAAGAAGCTGAAGTTGAACGGTTTTATGAAGACCTACAAGACCTTGTAGAACTAACACCCAAAAAAGATGTCCTTTTCATTATAGGGGACTGGAATGCTAAAGTAGGAAGTCAAGAAACACCTGGAGTAACAGGCAAATTTGGCCTTGGAATGCGGAATGAAGCAGGGCAAAGACTAATAGAGTTTTGCCAAGAAAATGCACTGGTCATAGCAAACACCCTCTTCCAGCAACACAAGAGAAGACTCTACACATGGACATCACCAGATGGTCAACACCGAAATCAGATTGATTATATTCTTTGCAGCCAAAGATGGAGAAGCTCTATACAGTCAACAAAAACAAGACCAGGAGCTGACTGTGGCTCAGATCATGAACTCCTTATTTCCAAATTCAGACTTAAATTGAAGAAAGTAGGGAAAACCGCTAGACCATTCAGGTATGACCTAAATCAAATCCCTTATGATTATACAGTGGAAGTGAGAAATAGATTTAAGGGCCTAGATCTGATAGACAGAGTTCCTGATGAACTATGGAATGAGGTTCGTGACATTGTACAGGAGACAGGGATCAAGACCATCCCCATGGAAAAGAAATGCAAAAAAGCAAAATGGCTGTCTGGAGAAGCCTTACAAATAGCACTGAAAAGAAGAGAGGCGAAAAGCAAAGGAGAAAAGAAAAGATATAAGCATCTGAATGCAGAGTTCCAAAGAATAGCAAGAAGAGATAAGAAAGCCTTCTTCAGCAATCAATGCAAAGAGATAGAGGAAAACAACAGAATGGGAAAGACTAGAGATCTCTTCAAGAGAATTGGAGATACCAAGGGAACATTTCATGCAAAGATGGGCTCGATAAAGGATAGAAATGGTATGGACCTAACAGAAGCAGAAGATATTAAGAAGAGGTGGCAAGAATACACAGAAGAACTGTACAGAAAAGATCTTCACGACCCAGATAATCATGAGGATGTGATCACTAATCTAGAGCCAGACATCTTGGAATGTGAAGTCAAGTGGGCCTTAGAAAGCATCACTAAGAACAAAGCTAGTGGAGGTGATGGAATTCCCGTTGAGCTGTTTCAAATCCTGGAAGATGATGCTGTGAAAGTGCTGCACTCAATATGCCAGCAAATTTGGAAAACTCAGCAGTGGCCACAGGACTGGAAAAGGTCAGTTTTCATTCCAATTCCAAAGAAAGGCAATGCCAAAGAATGCTCAAACTACCGCACAATTGCACTCATCTCACACGCTAGTAAAGTAATGCTCAAAATTCTCCAAGCCAGGCTTCAGCAATATGTGAACCGTGAACTCCCTGATGTTCAAGCTGGTTTTAGAACAGGCAGAGGAACCAGAGATCAAATTGCCAACATCCGCTGGATCATGGAAAAAGCAAGAGAGTTCCAGAAAAACATCTATTTCTGCTTTATTGACTATGCCAAAGCCTTTGACTGTGTGGATCACAATAAACTGTGGAAAATTCTGAAAGAGATGGGAATACCAGACCACCTAACCTGCCTCTTGAGAAATCTGTATGCAGGTCAGGAAGCAACAGTTAGAACTGGACATGGAACAACAGACTGGTTCCAAATAGGAAAAGGAGTACGTCAAGGCTGTATATTGTCTCCCTGCTTATTTAACTTATATGCAGAGTACATCATGAGAAACGCTGGACTGGAAGAAACACAAGCTGGAATCAAGATTGCCGGGAGAAATATCAATAACCTCAGATATGCTGATGACACCACCCTTATGGCAGAAAGTGAGGAGGAGCTAAAAAGCCTCTTGATGAAAGTGAAGGAGGAGAGCGAAAAAGTTGGCTTAAAGCTCAACATTCAGAAAACGAAGATCATGGCATCCGGTCCCATCACTTCATGGGAAATAGATGGGGAAACAGTGGAAACAGTGTCAGACTTTATTTTGGGGGGCTCTAAAATCATGGCTGCAGATGGTGACTGCAGCCATCAGCCATGAAATTAGAAGATGCTTACTCCTTGGAAGAAAAGTTATGACCAACCTAGATATCATATTCAAAAGCAGAGATATTAATTTGCCGACTAAGGTCTCTCTAGTCAAGGCTATGGTTTTTCCTGTGGTCATGTATGGATGTGAGAGTTGGACTGTGAAGAAAGCTGAGCACCGAAGAATTGATGCTTTTGAACTGTGGTGTTGGAGAAGACTCTTGAGAGTCCCTTGGACTGCAAGGAGATCCAACCAGTCCATTCCAAAGGAGATCAACCCTGGGATTTCTTTGGAAGGAATGATGCTAAAGCTGAAACTCCAGTACTTTGGCCACCTCATGAGAAGAGTTGACTCATTGGAAAGGACTCTGATGCTGGGAAGGATCAGGGGCAGGAGGAGAAGGGGACGACCGAGGATGAGATGGCTGGATGGCATCACGAACTTGATGAATGTGAGTCTGAGTGAACTCCGGGAGTTGGTGATGGACAGGGAGGCCTGGCGTGCTGCGATTCATGGGGTCGCAAAGAGTCAGACACAACTGAGCGACTGAACTGAACTGGGGTATGTTTATACCTTAAAAAGTGATCACCAGGCTAAGTTCAGTGATCATCTGTCACCACAAAGTTATTACATCATCACTGACTAGTATTTCTTATGCTGTACATAACTGGAAGTTTATACCTCTTAATCTCCTTATCTAGTCCATGCATCCCCCCACCCTCATCCCCTCTGGCAATTACCACTTTGTTTTCTGTATCTAGGAGTCTTTTCTCTTTTGCTATCTTTGTTTTGTTTCTTAGATTCCATATGAGTGACTAATTTCACTAATAGTGAAATATAATACCTTCTAGGTCCATTCCTGTTGTCACAAGTGGCACAATTTACAATGATACTAAAATCATTCCACTAATTTTCCAGTCATAGCCTACTAAATGTACTGAACAATCTAACATTTTTCTGAAAATCATTAAATAATTCTAGAGAAAAGGCTAACACTTAACACTGTAAGGGTTTACAGTGGAATCATAGAAGAGTTTACTGAAACCATGTAAGAGTTTTATATGCCAGACACCACTCAAGGTGCTAGGGATTGATACTTTTAAGTTTTGTTATTATGCTAAAAAAAAAAAATCAGAAAATAATAGGTTCGTGCAAAAGTACTTGTGATTTTGCATCACTGAACTGTGCTGTTTGATACTGGAATACAGCCTTAAATAAATATGGTTATGTTATACATCATTTTAGTGTGCACTTATCGCTTTTTTTTTTTTTTTGCTAATTACTTAGTTTGTATATTTTAGAGTAGGAAAATGATGTTAGACAAAAACCAAATTCAAGTGGTTTTCTTACTTGAATTCAAAATGGGTTGTAAAGCAGCAGAGAGAACATGCAACATCAATAATGCATTTGGCCCAGGAACTGCTAATGAACATACAGTGCAGTGGTGGTTCGGGAAGTTTTGCAAAGGAGACGAGAGCCTGGAAGATGAGAAGCGCGGTGGCCGGCCAGCTGAAGTTGTCAGCGACCAACTGAGAGGATCATCAGAGCTGACCCTCTTAAAACTACACGAGAAACTGCCGAGGAATCGAGCGTTGGCCATTCTACAGTCATTTGGCATTTGAAGCACACTGCAGAGGTGACAAAGCTCAGTACACATGAGCTGACAGCAAATTAAAAAACCGTCATTTTGAAGTGTCATCTTCTCTCATGCTACACAACAACAATTTCTCAAATGGACTGTGATGTGAGGTAAAAAGTGGAATTTCTATGACAATCTGCGATGACCAGCTCAGTGGTTGGATCAAGAAGCTCCAGAGCACTTCCCAAAGCCAAACTTGCACCAAAAAAGGTCACGGTCACCGTCTGGTGGTCTGGGCCCGTCTGGTGGTCTGGGCCCGTCTGGTCCACTACAGCTTTCTGAATCCCGGAGAAACCATTACATCCGAGAAGCACGCTCAGCAAATCGATGAGAGGCACTGAAAGCGGCAAGGCCCGCAGCCGGCACTGGTCAACAGAAAGGGCCCAGTTCTTCTCCATGACAGTGCCCAACCACATGTCGCACAACCAATGCCTCAAAATTTGAACAAACTGGGCTACGAAGCTTTGCCTCATCCATCATATTCACCTGATCTCTCACCAATGGACTACCACTTCCTCAAGCCCCAGGACAACTTTTTGCAAGGAAAACCCTTCCACAACCAGCAGGAGACAGAGAATGCTTTCCAAGGGTTTGCTGAATCTCAAAGCATGGATTTTTACACTACAGGAATAAAGTTACTTCTCGTTAGCAAAAATGTGATTATGATGGTTCGTATTTTGATTAATAAAGACATGCTTGAGCCTAGTTATAATGACTTTAAATTCATGGTCTGAAACTGCAATTATGTTTGGCCCAAAACATGCGCTGCGAAGCTGGAGCTGGGGTACTGAATTAAGAATGCTGAATGGGGAGGCCCAAGCCAACCACATGGAGGCCGCATGGAGCTCCTCTCAGCATCCTGGCTCTCACTATGGAGAAGTGAAACCCACCGGGTTGTGTGACTGAAGGCACTCTTTCAGTATACCCTCACAAAGGATGGAGCTCAGGTGTCAACTACAACTGGGCACTTGCCATCTCACGCTACAAGGCTTAAATCATGGGCTGCTGCAGCTGCTGGTTTTCAGCACCCTCTGAAAGGAGCTCAGGGTAGAAAGCAGGAAAGGAGGCATGCCGTGCTAGGGGAAAAACCAGCAAGACAGGCCTTCAGGTGGTTGAGACATTTTCAGGAGCTGGTCTTATGAGCCAGATCCTTGTATCTCCTCATATCTAGAAGAGCACTCAAATTCCTCATGCTGACAACGGTCTCGTGACTAGCAGAAAGCTTCACCTGACTACCAGAAACCTTCTGGAAAAATAGGTGCTCGACTGCACGTATGCCCGCATCACTAAAATCGCATATATGCTGTCCTGCCCCACCGCCCCTCTAGCGCAGGGCCTCAGCGCTTTCGGAGGTGCTGCCTCCCAGGCTGCGGTCCTCATTTTGCCCCAGATAAAACTGAACTCGCAGTTCTTGCATTGTGCTTTTTTTTTAAGTTGACATATGAGACGCATTATTACTTATGGATCCCAGAATGGGCGGTGGGGCGGCGGGAGGGGCCTTTCTCTGTCTGAGGACATCAGCAGGAGAGAGGGCAGGGTAGCAAGCGCCTCTGACGGTCTGGGGTGGTCCTGACTTTCTGCCTGCTTAACGCTAAGCGGCTATTTTAAACGATGCCCTGGGAAAAGCAAAGTGGCAAAGTGCGAGCATCCTGACCAGGAGTTATTATCATGTAAAAGGCCCAGACAGCAACTCAGAAAAACAAAGTTGTTTTCCCCAAAAGTTGTCTTTCTCATCAAAATGTAGATGAATAGGAAGTTAAAAATTTTTTAAACCCTTAAGTCTATCAATGTTTTGCTGCAAATTCTACTAGTTATTTTTAATCTTTCTACCCTAGCCACAAAACATTATATTGCTATTTGTAATTAATGAAAAATAAATGTAATAGATTCAAGTTAGTAGCACTATGGATAATATTCTATCTACTTTTCTTCACTTAAAAAGAAATATGAAGAGTATGTATTTCTTTAATAATAAAGGTAAAATTTTTCTTAGGAAAAAACTTCCTAATTTAAAAACAAGAACCAATTTGGACAGAACTAAATATTTTAAGGCTTCAAATGAGATATATGGCCTTTAACTTCAGAAGCAAAGAGATTTTAGCATCCTTAAAGGAAGAAATATTTCAAATCCATTAATTTGTCAAAAATTTGACAATAAAATTTGGACACTGAACAAATATTCTAAAAGCATGATTTGAAAAATTACGTTTTCTCTATAAATCATTATCTAGTCTGAAATTAGTGGTCCTCTTTCAATAGCCATCTTTTTTTTTTTTACTACGAGACTAATGAGACAATTCTATTTAATCAAGCAGGACAGACCTCATTTTCTTTCAGTACCAAATAATTATCATAATGTTTATCTCTAAATGTTAAGTATTTACCTTTCAGTAGTTTCCAGCTGTTTTCTCATCAGTATATATTCCAAAGGGTCAAACAGTAAACATTTTGTAGCTTTTTCCGTGAGAGAGAGTCACATTTTGCCTCAGCTACAGTCAGTACTGACTTATAACAGTGCCTTTCCTACATCCCTGTAAAATTACCAAGTGATGACAACACAAAAATACACACTATTCTTTCCCATTCCTTGTCTACTCTGAAGGCTAGAAATATATTTCATAATTACAATTAAGGCGATTATTGAACTAGGAAAGGTTCAGAGCAAATGCCAGACATCACGAGCTCTCTGGGAATAATCCTTTGACCTTTTGATATTTATGAATGTCCTCTCTATAAGAAAATCAAGAAGCAGAAACACATGTAAGTATCTATATATGATATCTCAAATGCAGAAGAAAATCACATGGTAATGTTGATTGGATGGAGAGAAAAGCAAATTTAAACACTAAAGAAAACCAAAAGGATAGAAAATATGACAAATTACTTAAAATTACCAAGTTTAGGACACCTGCTTTGTCAGTGAATAAGGGCTGACAGAAGCTAACGAGGCTAACTATTGTTCTTTAATATTCTCTCCCATCAAATGCTCCAGTAAGGAGCAGCTCTCCCTAGGTAAGACCTAGGGAAGACAGGAAGAAGACAGTGACCACAGGCTCAAAAGGGCCTGCACAACCAACAGTTACTTCATGGAATCATTACTCTCAAGGGCTTTCTAACTCTGTATTCTATTATACATACTAAAGCTTCTTTATTACAGCGGTCATACTCTACCTCATTTCTGACCCCATGGATCTGGTCAAGATTGCCAGGCATCCTCAAGAAAGGCCCTGACTGCGGCTGACATTTGGTCTTTTCTTCAGTCCCAGCAGAAACAGCCCATATCATGTCAGCACAGGGATTTAAACTCAAATGTAGTCAGAAGCCAAGCAGATTATGAAGAGGAGAGAGAGAGAAAAGTGCGGCTCCAAGTGTCAGGGCGCGTCCCCCAGATAAAGCAATTCAAATTCACAGCTCCAAAAGCTGCTGAGCTGCTGACCAGCCTCCAGACCGCAACTTTTTTGGGGGGGGGCTGCATCAAATGGCTTGTGGGATCACTTCCCAGACCAGAGACTGAACCCAGGCCATGACAGTGAAAACACCAAGTCCGAACCACGAGACCACGCAGGGTACACCCCAGATTGCAGCTTCTCATGGAGGTGCATAAAATGAACAGGACATAAACACAACCCCCAAAACCACAAAAACTATTACTGCTTGTTCCCTTTCTGCCCATAAGAAGGAAGACTAAGTCAAAAGTGTATCAGATAAAGACGAAATGAATGAAAAAGAAAGAAAATAGTTGTCAGAAGTAAGTGTTCTGAGATATCCAAACACACAGAATACCTACAAGCACACACATCCACGGTCAGCATGGCCTCTGCAGCCAGCTTTGCCCCAGGGTCCAAAGACATACTAGTGGGGCTGACAATCCCTAAACCATGGCTACTGACGGTTTCACTCTACAAGCGGGTCAAGAGTCTCTAGTGGTGTACAGCGCTGACAGAGTGGTTTATGTACATTAGTCAAGTGTGCAAAGTGAGAGACGAACAAAAAATAGAACAGATAATATTCCAGGGTGTAAGACAGACAGGAAGAGAACAATGAGTCTTATCTTTTCCCCTCTTAGTTTTAGAGAAATTAAGTAACTTGCTCTAAGGATACAGAGCTAGTAAGGGGAAAAACTAGATTTGAATCCCAGTGACCTTATGTCCTTCGTTGCTTTGTAACCATCTGGTAAATAAGAAGCCAGTGATTCTCAATTTGCCCTTCTTTAAAAAAAAAAAAAAAA
>SJYX01006007.1:0-17150 GCA_006410675.1 Oreotragus oreotragus
GCCATCCAACCATCTCATCCTCTGTCATCCCCTTCTCCTGCCTTCAGTCTTTCCCAGCATCAGAGTCTTCTCCAATTAATTGGCTCTTTATATCAGATGGCCAAACTATTAGAGATTCAGCTTCAGCATCAGTCCCTCCAAAGAATATTCAGGGTCAATTTCTTTTAGGAATGACTGGTTTGATGTCCTTGCTCTCCAAGGGACTATCAAGAGTCTTCTCCAGCACCACAGTTTGAATGCATCAATTCTTTGGTGCTCAGCCTTCCTTATGGTCCAACTCTCACATCTATACGTGACTGCTGGAAAAACCATAGGTTTGACTATACAGACCTTTGTAGGCAAAGTGATGCCTCTGCTTTTAAATATGGTGTTTATGTTTGTCATAGCTTTTCTTCCATGGAGCAAGTGTCTTAATTTCATGGTTGCTGTCACCATCCACAATGATTTTGGAGCCCAAGAAAATAAAGTCTCTCACTGTTTCCATTTTCTCCCCATCTATTGGCCATGAAGTGGTGAAACGGGATACCATGATCTTTGTTTTTTTGAATGTTCATTTAAAAATTAATTAATTTATTTTAATTGGAGGCTAATTACTTTACAATATTGTGCTGGTTTTGCCATACCTTGACATGAATCAGCCATGGGTGTACATGTGTTGAATGTTAATTTTTAAGCCAGCCTTTTCACTTTCCTCTTTCACCTTCATCCAGAGGCTTTTTAGTTCTTCGCTTTCTACCATTAGAGTGATATCATCTATGTATCTGAGATTGTTGGTATTTCTCCTGGCAATCTTGATTCCAGCTTGTGGTTCATCCAACCCATCATTTCACATGATGTACTCTGAATAGAAGTTAAATAAGCAGGGTGAGACTATACAGCTTTTATGTACTCCCTCCCCAATTTTGAATCAGTCTGTTGTTTCATGTCCAGTACTATCTTTTTCTTCTTGACCTGCATACAGGTTTCTCAGGAGACAGGTAAGGTGGTCTGGTATTCCTATCTTTAAGAATTTTCCACAGTTCGTTGTGATCCAGTCAAAGGCTTTAGCATAGTGAATGAAGCAGATGTTTTTCTGGAATTCTCTTGCTTTTTCAATGATCCAGTGGATATTAGCAATTTGATCTCTGGTTCACCTGCTTTTCTAAACATCTGGAAGTTCTCAGTTCATGTACTGTTGAAGCCTAGATTGAAGCATTTTGAGTGCTATCTTGATAGTGTGTGAAATTATTGCAATTTTGTTGTCAAATGAAGTTTGAACATTCTTTGGAATTGTCCTTCTTTGGGATTGGAATGAAAACTGACCTTTTCCAGTCCTATGGCAACTGCTGAGTTTTCCAAATTTGCTGGCATATTGAATTCAGCACTTTAACAGCATCATCTTTTAGGATTTGTAATAGGTCATCTGGAATATCATCACCTCCACTAGCTGTGTTCATAGTAACACTTCCTAAGGCCCACTTGACTTCACACTCCAGGATGTCTGGCTCTAGGTTTGTGACGTCATGGTTATCCATGTCATTAAGACATTTTTATATAGTTCCTTGTATATTCTTGCCACCTTTTCTTAATCTCTTCTGCTTCTCTTAGGTCCTTGCCATTTTTGTCCTTTATTGTGTGCACCTTTGCATTGGTAAAGATGGTAACCTTGGTATCTCCAATTTTCTTGAAGTGATCTCTAGTCTTACCAATTCTATTGTTTTCCTCTGTTTCATTGCACTGTTCATTAAGAAGGTTTTCTTGTCTCTACATGCTATGTTTGGAACTCTACCTTAAGTTGGATATATCCTTCGCTTCCTCATTTGCCTGTAGTTTCTTTTATTTTCTCAGCTATTTGTAAGGCCTCCTCAGACAAACACTTTGACTTCTTGCATTTCTTTTTCTTGGGGATACTTTTGATCACCACCACTTGTACAATGTTATGAACCTCCATCCATAGTTCTTCAGGCACTCTGTCTACCAGATCTACTTCTTTGAATCTGTTTGTTACTTACACTCTGTAATCATAAGGAATTTTATTTTGGTCATACCTTAATGGTCTAGTGGTTTTCCCTATTTCTTAAATTTAAGCTTAGAATTTGCAATAATGAGCTTATGATCTGAGCTACAGTCAGCTCCAGGTCTTGTTTTTGTTCACTTTATAGAGCTTCTGCATCTTCGGCTGCAAAGCATATACTCAATCTGATTTCAGTATTGACTATTTGGTAATGTCCATGTGTAGAGTAATCTCCTGTGTTGTTGGAAGAGGGTGTTTGCTATGACCCTTTTGCTATGATGTTTGCTATACTTTACTATGACATTCTCTTGGCAAAACTGCTAGTGTTTGTGCTGCTTCATTTTGTACTCCAAGCCCATACTTGCCTTGTTCCTCCAGGTGCATCTTTTTGTTAGCTTTTTAAATTTTTTTAAGTTAATTATTTAAATTGGAGGCTAATTAAAATGTGATAGTTTCTGCCATACATCGACATGAATCAGCCATGGGGGTACATGTGCCCTCACATCCTGAAATCGCCTGCCAACTCCCTCCCCATCCCATCCCTCAGGGTCATCCCAGTGCTCTGGCCCTGAGTGCCCTGTCTCATGCATGGAATCTGGACTGGTGATCTTTTTCACGTATGGTAATATACATGTTTCAATGCTATTCTCTCTAATTATCCCACCCTCACCTTCTCCCACATAGTCCAAAAGTCTGTTCTTTATATCCGAGTTTCTTTTACTGTCTTGAATATAGGGTCATTGTTACCATCTTTCTAAATTCATTATATATGCCTTAATATTACTGTATTGGTGTTTCTCTTTCTGACTTACTTCACTCTATATAATAGGCTCCAGTTTCATCTGTCTCAATAGAACTGACTGAAATGTATTTTTTTTTTATAGCTGAGTAATATTCCTTTGGGTGTAGTACAACTTTCTTATCCATTCCTCTGCTGATGGAGATCTAGGTTGCTTCCATGTCCTAGATATTGTAAACAGTGCTGTGATGAACATTGGGGTACATGTGTTTCTTTCAGTTCTGGTTTCCTCAGTGTGTGTGCCCAGCACTGGGATTGCTGGGTCATATGGCAATTCTATTTCCAGTATTTTAAGGAATCCCCACCCTGTTCTCCATAAGGGCTATACTAGTTTGCATTCCCACCAACATTATAAGAGGGTTCTCTTTTCTCCACACCCTCTCCAGAATTTATTGTTTATAGGCTTTTTGATGGTAGCCATTCTGACCAGCATGAGATGGAACCTCATTCTTGTTTTGATTTGCATTTCTCTAATAATGAGTGATGTTGAACATCTTTTTGTGTTGTTTATTAGCCATCTGTATGTCTTTGCAGAAATATCTGTTTAATTCTTTGATCCACTTTTTGATTAGGTTATTTATTTTTCTGGTATTAAGCTGCGTGAGCTGTTTGTATACTTTGGAGGTTAATTCTTTGTCAGTTGTTTCATTTGCAATTATTTTCTCCCATTCTGGAGGCTGTGTTTTCACCTTATTTAAGGTTTCCTTCATTGTGCAAAAGCTTTGTGGTTTAATTAGGTCCTATTTGTTTATTTTTGTTTTTATTTCCATTACTCTGGGAGGTGGGTCATAGAGGATCTTGCTGTGATTTATGTCAGAGAATGTTCTATGTTTTCCTCTAAGGGTTTCATAGTTTCTTGTCTTACATTGAGATCTTTAATCCATTTTGAGTTTATTTTTGTGTATGGCATTAGAAAGTGTTCTAGTTTCATTCTTTTACACATAATTGACCAGCATCCCTTGTTAAAGAAATTGTATTTTCTCCATTGTATATTTTTGCCTCCTTTGTCAAAGAAAAGGTGTCCATAGGTGCGTGGATTTATCTCTGGGTTTTCTATTTTGTTCCGTTGATCTATATTTCTGTCTTTGTGCCAGTACCATACTGTCTTGATGACTGTGGCTTTGTAGTAGAGACTGAAGTCAGGCAGGTTGATTCCTCCAGTTCCATTCTTCTTTCTCAAGATTGCCTTGGCTATTCAAGGTTTGTTGTATTTCCATACAAATTATGAAATTATTTGTTCTAGCTCTGTGAAAAATAGCATTGGTAGCTTGATAGGGATTGCATTGAATCTATAGATTGCTTTGTGTAGTATACTCATTTTCACTATATTGATTCTTCCGATCCATGAACATAGTATATTTCTCCATCTATTAGTGTCCTCTTTGATTTCTTTCACCAGTGTTTTATAGTTTTCTATATATAGGTCTTTTGTTCCTTTAGGTAGATATATTTCTGAGTATTTTTGTTCATAGTAGTCTCTTATGATCCTTTGTATTTCTGTGTTGTCTGTTGTGATTTCTCCATTTTCATTTCTAATTTTATTGATTTGATTCTTCTCCCAATTTTTCTTGATGAGTCTGCATAGTGGTTTGTCTACCTATCTTCTACAGAACCAGTTTTAATTTTGATGATTTTTGCTATAGTCTCCTTCATTTCTTTTTCATTTCTTTCTGCTCTGATTTTTCTGATTTCTTTCTTTTTACTAACTTGGTGTTCTTTTCTTCTTTTTCTAGTTGCTTTTGGTGTAAAGTTAGGTTGTTTATTGGATGATGCTCTTGTTTCTTGAGGTAAGCTTGTATTGCTATGAACCTACCTCTTAGCACTGCTTTTACTGAATCCCATAGGTTTTGGGTTGTTGTGTTTTCATTGTCATTAGTTTCTATGCGTATTTTTATTTCTTTTTTGATTTCTTCTATGATCTGCTGGTTATTCATAAACGTGTTTTTAGCCTCCATATGTTTGTGTTTTGTATTTTTTATAATTTTTCCTCTGTAGTTGACATCTAATCTTACCATATTGTGATCAGAAAAGATGATTGTAATAATTTCAGTCTTTTAAAATTTACCAAAGCTAAATTAATCTCACAGGATGTTATCTATCCTGGAGAATATTCCATGTGAACTCGAGAAAAGGATGAAATACATTTTTTTGTGTGTGTGAAATGCTCTGTATATATAAATTATGCCTAAGTTGTCTATTGTATCATTTAAAGCTTATGTTTCCTTGTTAATTTTCTGTTTGTTTGAGATATCCATAGGTGTGAGTGGGGTATTAAAGTCCCCTACTATTATTGTGTTACTGTTAATTTCCCCTTTCATGCTTGTTAGCATTTGCCTTATGTATTGATGTGCTCCTCTGTTGGGTGCATATATATTTATACTTGTTATGACTTCTTTGACTGGTCCCTTGAAAATTATGTAGTGTCCTTGTTTCTTATCATAGTCTTTATTTCAAAGTCTATTTTATCTGATATGAGTATTGCTACTCCTGATTTTTTTGGGTCTCCATTTGCATGAAATATCTTTTTCCAGCAAGTCACTTTCAGTCTGTATATGCCCTTAGGTTTGAGGTGTGTCTCTTTTAGACAGCATTTACAGTGGTTTTGTCCATTTGGCCAATCTTTGTCTTTTGGTTGGAGCATTTAACCCATTTACATTTAAGATGATTATTGATAAGTATGATTGTGTTACCTTTTACTTTGTAGTTTGGGGTTCGTTTTTATAAACCTTTTCTGTGTTTACTGTCTTAAGATCTTTTAGCATTTGTTGAAGAGCTGGTTTGGTTGTGCTGATTTCTTTCAACTTTTACTTGTCTGTAAAGCTTTTGATTTTTAATTTTTCTTGATGAGTCTGCATAGTGGTTTGTCTACCTATCTTCTACAGAACCAGTTTTAATTTTGATGATTTTTGCTATAGTCTCCTTCATTTCTTTTTCATTTCTTTCTGCTCTGATTTTTCTGATTTCTTTCTTTTTACTAACTTGGTGTTCTTTTCTTCTTTTTCTAGTTGCTTTTGGTGTAAAGTTAGGTTGTTTATTGGATGATGCTCTTGTTTCTTGAGGTAAGCTTGTATTGCTATGAACCTACCTCTTAGCACTGCTTTTACTGAATCCCATAGGTTTTGGGTTGTTGTGTTTTCATTGTCATTAGTTTCTATGCGTATTTTTATTTCTTTTTTGATTTCTTCTATGATCTGCTGGTTATTCATAAACGTGTTTTTAGCCTCCATATGTTTGTGTTTTGTATTTTTTATAATTTTTCCTCTGTAGTTGACATCTAATCTTACCATATTGTGATCAGAAAAGATGATTGTAATAATTTCAGTCTTTTAAAATTTACCAAAGCTAAATTAATCTCACAGGATGTTATCTATCCTGGAGAATATTCCATGTGAACTCGAGAAAAGGATGAAATACATTTTTTTGTGTGTGTGAAATGCTCTGTATATATAAATTATGCCTAAGTTGTCTATTGTATCATTTAAAGCTTATGTTTCCTTGTTAATTTTCTGTTTGTTTGAGATATCCATAGGTGTGAGTGGGGTATTAAAGTCCCCTACTATTATTGTGTTACTGTTAATTTCCCCTTTCATGCTTGTTAGCATTTGCCTTATGTATTGATGTGCTCCTCTGTTGGGTGCATATATATTTATACTTGTTATGACTTCTTTGACTGGTCCCTTGAAAATTATGTAGTGTCCTTGTTTCTTATCATAGTCTTTATTTCAAAGTCTATTTTATCTGATATGAGTATTGCTACTCCTGATTTTTTTGGGTCTCCATTTGCATGAAATATCTTTTTCCAGCAAGTCACTTTCAGTCTGTATATGCCCTTAGGTTTGAGGTGTGTCTCTTTTAGACAGCATTTACAGTGGTTTTGTCCATTTGGCCAATCTTTGTCTTTTGGTTGGAGCATTTAACCCATTTACATTTAAGATGATTATTGATAAGTATGATTGTGTTACCTTTTACTTTGTAGTTTGGGGTTCGTTTTTATAAACCTTTTCTGTGTTTACTGTCTTAAGATCTTTTAGCATTTGTTGAAGAGCTGGTTTGGTTGTGCTGATTTCTTTCAACTTTTACTTGTCTGTAAAGCTTTTGATTTTTCCTTCATATCTGAATGAGATCCTTGCTGGGCAGAGTAATCTTAGTTTTAGATTTTTCTTTTTCATCAATTTAAATATGTCCTGTAATTCCCTTCTAGTCTGAAGAGTTTCGATTGAAAGACCAGCTGCTATCCTTATGGGGATCCACTTGTGTCTTATTTGTTGCTTTTCTCTTGCTGATTTTAAAATCTGCTCTGTTAAATTTTTGTTACTTTGATTAATATATGCCTTGGGGTGTTTTGCTTTGGGTTTATCCTGTTTGGGACTGTCTGTGTTTCTTGGATTCTGGTGGTTAATTTCTTCCCCATTTTAGGGAAGTTTTCAACTATTATCTCCTAAAGTATTTTTTCATGCCCTTTATTTCTGTCTTCTTCTTCTGGGTTACTTGTAATTTGAATTATGGGGCATTTAACATCATCCCAGAGGTCTCATTTCTTTTATTTTTTCTCTTTTCTCTCTGCTTCATTTATTTCTACTATTCTATCTCCCACCTCACTTATCCTCTCTTCTGCCTGAGTTATTCTACTGTTGGTTCCCTCTCAAGTTCTTTTAATCTCAGCTATTGCATTGTTCATTATTGATTGAGTCTTTTTTATTTCTTCTAGTTCCTTGTTAAACATTTCTTGCATCTTCTCAATCTTTGTCTCTACTCTATCTGCAATTCCATTTGTTTTCAAGATTTTGGATCATTTTACTATCATTATTCTGAATTCTTTTTCAGGTAGACTTCTTATCTTCTCCTTTTTTTTTTTTGGTTCTGGTGGGTTTTTATCATGTTACTGAATATTTATCTGCCTATTCATTATGTTTAGTTTGCTGTGTTTGGGATGCCTATTCTGCAGCTGAGAGTTCATGGTTCTTCTTAATTGTGGGGTCTGCTCCCTGTAGGTAGGGTTGGACTAGTGGCTTGTCAAGGTTTCCTTGTTGGGGCAACTTGTGTCTGTGTTCTGCTGGGTGGAAGTGGATCTCTTCTCTCTGGAGTGCAATAAAGTGCTCAGTAGTGAGTGTTGGGGTCTCTTGTATTTGACATGGCTTTAGGCAGCCCATCATTTAATGTTCAGGATTGTGTTCACTTTTGCTGAAGAATTACCATGGTGTGTCTTGCACTGGAATTTGTTAGTTCTAGAGTGGAGCTTGGTTTTAGTGTAGGTATCACTGCAGATGGTGATTGCAGCCATGAAATTAAAAGACGTTTACTTCTTGGAAGAAAAGTTATGACCAACCTAGATAGCATATTGAAAAGCAGAGACATTACTTTGCCAACAAAGGTCCATCTAGTCAAGGCTCTGGTTTTTCCAGTGGTCATGTATGGATGTGAGAGTTGGACTGTGAAGAAAGCTGAGCACCAAAGAATCGATGCTTTTGAACTGTGGTATTGGAGAAGACTCTTGAGAGTCCCTTGGATGGCAAGGAGATCCAACCAGTCCATTATAAAGGAGATCAGCCCTGGGTGTTCTTTGGAAGGAATGATGCTAAAGCTGAAACTCCAGTACTTTGGCCACCTCATGTGAAGAGTTGACTCATTGGAAAAGACTCTGATGCTGGGAGGGATTGGAGGCAGGAGGAAAAGGGGATGACAGAGGATGAGATGACTGGATGGCATCACCAACTCAATGGACGTGAGTTTGAACTCCGGGAGATAGTGATGGACAGGGAGGCCTGGCGTGCTGCAATTCATGGGGTCGCAAAGAGTTAGACATGACTGAGCGACTGAACTGAACTGAACTGAACTGATGAAGACTTTTGGGTGAGCTCTTCTCTATTAATGTTCCCTGGAGTCAAGAATTCTCTGATGTTGTAAAGTTCTGGAGTTGAGCCTCCTGTCTCTGGGTTTTGGTCCTTCTCTTAGAGCAGCCTCAAGGCGTCTCCATCCATACAGCAGAGAAGATAAAACCCCTAGGTTAATGGTGAAACAATTATCCATGGCCTGGAACACCCAGAGAAATTCACAGAGCTATATAGAGAAAAAAAGCAGGATGAAGGATATAGGGTGACCTGAAGGAGAAAAGGGAGGGTCAATGGGGGAAAGAGCAGTCAAGCCAATAATCAAATCCTTAAGTGCTCTCTACAGCCCAGAACACCCAGAGAGATGCACAGAGGTGTAGAGAGATGATAAGAGTGAGGAAGGAAATAGAGGGATAGGGGTGACCCAGAGGAGAAAATGGAGAGTCAAAAGTCTAGAGAACAATCAAGCCAGTAATCAAATCCCTAAGTGAAAATGGATACTGAAAATTAGATTCTTAAAGGTACAAAATTGATAGCAAATATCAGAAAGTAAAAATTAAAAATCTAGAATAGAGGTTAGACTCTCAAAATTATAATATAAAAATATAAAACAAAATCAATCACAAAAATAAATATATATATGGAATTTGTTTTAAAAAATTGTGTTTTGTTTTGAAATGTAAAAGTAGACTATAAAAATGAAAGTTAAAGGAATAATAAAGAACTAAAGTTTTCAAAAAATTAAAATGTGATAATAATAAAAATACATCTAGGAATTTCTCTGGAGCTGTTGTGGGCAGTGTGGGGTCAGTTCAGTGTCAGATAGTCCTTTGTTTCTGCTTGTACTTGTTCTCAAGGTCTACAGTTGCACCTCAAATGCACAGTCTCAGCATTAACTGAAAAGTTTTAATCTATTGCACTTGTCACTTCCAGATGGTTCCCCCTTCTTTGTTTATTTTGGCTCCCTCTGCAAGTTTCTTCAGTGTCTAATTTCTGCCTTGACCAAGAGAGCAAAGGTGGCCACTTATTTGGGCTCACTTGTTCAGCTGTACTGTGGGGAGAGAGGGACACTGCAATCAAATACTGCTGGCATGTGTGGGGAGTGCTCACACTGGATGGACAACATTCAGTTTTTCACAGCCCAAGACGGCATGTACTTCCCAGGTCCACACTGCTCAGGCTCCAGTGTGCTCTGCAAGGACACTGCCCCAAGTGGACCCTGCATTTCATGTACTCTTCCAAGGCTTATGCCGCTCAGGTTCTTGGGTGCTTTGTAAGGGTATAGACTCAGATGGGCTGTGCACTTTGTGCCTTTCCCAGGTCCAAGCTACTCAGGCAACTGAGTGCTTGGCGAGTGCACTGTCCCAAGTGGGCCATGCATCTTACGTACCTCCCTGGCAATGGCCACTCAGTTTCCCGGCTGTGCTACAAGGGCACAGTCCCAGGTGTGCCATGTGTCTCCTCTGGGGAGCTGATCTAAGGTTGTGACACTCCTGGCAAATGTGAACCATCCAGGATCCCAGGAAGACATGGTTAGCAACTGGCAGCCTACTCACAGTTTGGTGGAAGATGTGGTCTCTGGGGCTGAGACTGCAACAACCCCTTGCCTTCCAACTCTGGCTGTCATGCACCTGCCTCTCTGCCTCTGAGGAGGGAGGGCCCTAAGCAGCAGCCAGCTTACTCTCCTTTGGTACTCAATATGTGAAATCCTTTGTTCTGTGAGCACGCCAGGGGTCACCATGTGGCTATAAGAGCCTTTTGTGGGAAAAGTCCTTTTTTTTCTTGTCTCTCTGGTGATCCCACTATTTGCATTGCTATGTCACATTAGTTCCCTCAGATTGTCCTCAAGACATTCAAGTCCAGTCCTTACCCAAAGGACCACCTCCCTGCTCAGACTGCACTTGCTGGTGGTGGACACAAGCATCTGAGCCACTTCTCTGCTGGTAGTCATGGTTAGGCACATATTCTGTGGGTTTTTCCCCCCCAGTTATGTTCCAAAGCTCCCCACAGACTCACCTGTGAGAGGGTTTCCTATTGTGTGGAAACTTCTCCTCCTTCATGACTCCCTCTCCAGGATGGATCTCTGTCCCTAAATCTTTTGTCTCTGTTTTCCTCTTTTATATTTTGTCCAACCTCCATTTGAAGAGATTTGGTTACCTTTCTGGGTGCTTGGTGTCCTCTGCCAGCATTCAGAATTTGTTTTGTGTAAGTTACTCAACATTCAAATGATCTTTTGATGAATTTGTGGGGGAGAAAATTGTCTTCCTGCCCTATTCCTCAGCAGTCTTGGGAGAGCCCCCTGTTTTGTTGTTTTCTATATTTTCTAATTCTTCATTAAAATTTTCTTTTAACTTCTCACACTGTGCATCTCTTCTTTTATTTATTTATTTAGATGAACCAAGTCTTAGTTGAAGCATGCAGAATCTTTTATTATTATTTTTTAGTTGCAACATGTAGGATATTTAGCTGTGGCATACAAACTCTTAGTTGTAGTATGTGAACACTTAGCTGTGGTATGCCAGATCTTTTTCCCTGACCAGAGATCAAATCCGGGCTTCCTGCATTGGGATTGTAGAGTCTTGGCCACTGGACCACCAGGGAAGACCTCTTGCTTTCATTTTTTTTCCAAGATCTTGGCTCATCTCTATGATCATTACTCTGAAGTGTTTCTCTGATAGATTGCCTATCTCCACTTCATTTAATGTTTCTTCTGAGGTTTTATCATGTTCCTTCATATGGAATATATTCCTCTTCCTTCCCATTTTGTCTATCTGTGCTTATAGTCCTTCAGGCTGCAGAACTATAGTTCCTCTTGCTTCTGTTGTCTATTACCTGGTGGGTGTGGTGGGTGAGCTTGGTCTAGGGGCTTGTGCATGCTTTCTGGTGGGAGGGGTTTGTTGTCCATTGGTATGTGGATCTGGTGCTTGGCCATCTGGTGAGCAGAGTTGTGTCAAGGGATATGTCTAGATGTGGCTATTTGCTCAGGACGACTTTAGGAAAACTGCATGCTGATAAGTGGGTCTGTGCACCTGGCTTGTTTGTTGTTTGGCTTGAGCTGTCCCAGTACTGGAGCCTGCAGGTTGATGGTTGGCACCAGGTCTTGATGCTTGTGATGCCAGCAAGATGTTTGCCTCATCAAGAGTTCACATAGCTGAACATTCCTCAAAATCTCCACCACCAGTGTTCACCTCATCATGGAGAGCCATAGCCGCCCCTCCACCTCCCCAGGAGACTCTACAAGACCTAGAGATAGGTTGCGCCCTGGATCCTATGAAGTAACTGCCCTTGCCTTGGGTCCCATTACAGGTGAGCATCCTCTAATACTGTAGAATCTGCTTCTCCCAGTCTTGTGGAGCTTTTGCAATTAAGTCCTGCTGCTCTTCAAAGCCAAATGCTTTGGGAAGTTCTCTCCCTGCTGCCAGAACTGCAGGCTGGGGAGCTTGCCAAGGGGCTCAGAACTCTTACTCCTGTGGGAGAATATCTGCAATATAATTATTTTCCAGTTTGGGGATTGCCCACCCAAGGAGTATGGGATTTGATTATTCTTTATATCCTTGGACATATATTTATTGACAGTTTCCAGTCTTCTTTATTAATTATTGTTCAGCAGTTCTTGTGATTTTGGTGTTCTCATGGGAGGACATGAGCTCAAGATTTTCTACTCTGCCCTCTTCAGTTACTGTGTCTGAATTGAAGATTCTGAGTTGCTCAAGCCCATTTTCTCCCACCTCTTCATGTATCACATTTCAGAAAAGAGTTGCCTCTATTCCAAGGAAGGAGAAGACTGTAGTGGCAGAGGAGGTGACAACCTGCTTGTTCAGGCTGGGGGCAGAGAAGGGAATGACTGTCCTTTGCCTTCAATCATGGCAAAAGGAAACAGCATGCTAATAAGAAGGCACTAAGTTGGGCTTCCTGGATCTTGATGTCTGCTTCCCCCCCCCCCCCAAATTCTGTCTCTTATACACATCTAGATGTGTATNGCTGGGGGCAGAGAAGGGAATGACTGTCCTTTGCCTTCAATCATGGCAAAAGGAAACAGCATGCTAATAAGAAGGCACTAAGTTGGGCTTCCTGGATCTTGATGTCTGCTTCCCCCCCCCCCCCAAATTAGTGCTGTTTTCTTTGAATAAGTTTTTTGCCCCTTTGTTTCTCTCTTCTTTTTCTGTGACTCATATAATGTAAATGTTTATCCACTTGATGTTGTCCCAATAGTAGCAGTGTTAGTCACTCAGTTATGTCCCACTCTTTGCAAACCTCACAGATGCAGCCCACCAATCTCCTCTGTCCATGGGATTCTCCAGGCAAGAATACTGGAGTGGGTTGTCAGTTCCTTCTCCAGAAGATATTCCTGACCCAGGGATCAAACCCAGGTCTCCTGCATTGCTGGAAGATTCTTTAACATATGAGCTACAGGGAAGTTCACCCCCCTCCCCACCATAAGACCCTTAAACTGTATTCATTTTTAAGATTATTTAAAACCATTTCTTTCTTTTCTAATACGGTGTGTCAAGTGCCTTTTCTTTGAGCTCACTGATATTTTGTTTGCTTTTATCTAGTCTCCTACTGAACCTACCTTGTACAGTTTTTAGCAATACATCCATGCTTTGATTAGAATTTTCATTTTACTTATCTCCAATTCATTGTTTCTTTTTTCTGAAGTTTTAACATTTTCTTTTTTGAGAAACATATTCCTAAGTTTCTCATTTCTCTTAACTCTCTGTGTTTGTTTCTATGTATTAGATAAAATGTCTACCAGTCTTGAAAGGGTGGCCTTGTATAGGATTTAAAATGTATCAATGAACCTTGCCCTAGCTACTTGTTATCTTCAAACCTCTGTGATTGTACAAGTAGCCTATTTTGTTCTTAATATGTCTCAGTTGTTGAGGGTGTTCCAAGACTTGTCAGAATCTCAAAGGGAGGGGCGGCCCTAAGATGGTAGAAGAATAGGACAGGGAGACCACTTTCTCCCCCACAAATTCATCAAAAGAACATTTAAACGCTGAGTAAATGCCACAAAACAANATATGTCTCAGTTGTTGAGGGTGTTCCAAGACTTGTCAGAATCTCAAAGGGAGGGGCGGCCCTAAGATGGTAGAAGAATAGGACAGGGAGACCACTTTCTCCCCCACAAATTCATCAAAAGAACATTTAAACGCTGAGTAAATGCCACAAAACAACTTCTGAATGCCAGCAGAGGACATCAGGCACCCATAAAAGCAGCCCATTTTCTTTGAAAAGAGGTAGGAAAAAATATAAAAGACAAAAAAAAGAGACAAAAGAGGTAGGGATGGAGCTCCGTCCTGAGAAGGGAGTCTTAAAAAGAGAGAAGTTTCCAAACACCACGAAACACTCTCACTGCTGAGTTTGTGGAGAGCCTTGGAAGCACAGAGGGCAACATAACAGGGAGGAAAAATAAATAAATAATTAAAACTCACGGATTATGAGCCCAACATTAATTCCCCAGCAGAGAAGCAGTGCAGACACCTGCATCTGCCACTAGCAAGCGGGGGCTGGGCAGGGAGGCACGGGCTGCATTGTTTAGAGTAAGGATCGGGCCCACATGCCCCGAGTGTAATCAGAGCAAACTAACTCGGGCTAGCAAATCAGACTGTGGGATAGCTACCACGTGAAAAGCTCTAACATAAGACACCACCAGGACCACGCACAGAACAAAGGATGGAACAGAATTAGCCAGTTGCAGACCATCCCCTTCTGGTGACAGGCAGCCAGAGCCGGAAGGGCCATGAGGGCAATTTCAGCCCCAGAGCAACATTATCCTCCAAACTTCAAGCAGGCTCCTTTGCTAACTAAGAGTTCTTGGGATTCTGGACAGTCATCATCTGCCTGAGACGGTGCGCCAGTTGTATACCCAGAAAACCGAGCAGCAGGGATGGGAAAGGATATAAGTCGCTGTGACCATGCTTGCCAAACACCCGAGCTACTCGGACCTGGAAAAGGCACAAGACACAGGCCTAACCGAGTCTGTGCCTCTGAGGACTACCTGAGTGCCTGAACCTGAGCGGCGTAGACCTGGGAGGTGCATGCAGCCCAGGGCCGGCCTCAGGTGGGTCCCAGCAGAGCACCTAGAGCCTGAGCTGTTTGTGCCGTGAGTGGGGCCAGGCACAGTGTGGCTGAGACACTATGAGCACACACCAGTGTTATTTGTTTGCAGCGTCCCTCCATCTCCACAGTACGACTGAACAAGTGAGCCTAAAAAAAAGTGTCCACCACCGCCCCCTTTGTGTCAGGAAAGAAATCAGACACTGAAGAGACCAGCAAACAGAAGAAGCTAAAATAGAGGTAACTGCCTTGGAAGTGACAGGTGCAATAGATTAAAACCCTGTCATTAGTACCGACTACATAGGAAGGAGCCTATAGATCATGAGAAATATAAGCTGGACCAAGGAACTATCCGAAAATGAACTGACCCCACACTGCCCAAACAAAACCAGAGAAAGTCCTAGATATATCTTTACTATTTTTACGATCATTCTTTTTTTCTTCTTCTTTTTTTAACTTAAAAAAATTTAAGTCCTCTATTACTGCTTTAATATTCATTTTATAACCTACTATTACTTTCAAAAAAAGAACCCATTTTTAAAGAAAACTTCATATATATATATATTTTAATAATTTTGTGACTTTTTTTTCTTCTTCTTTTTCTTTTCTTTATTATTGTATTTTTGAAAATCCAACCTTTATTCTAGATTTTTAATCTTTGGTTTTTGGTAGTTGTTATCAATTTTGTACCTTTAAAACCCAATCTCCAGTGCCCATTTTTACTTGGGAGTGAGATTACTGGCTTGACTGCTCTTTCCTCCTTAGGACTCTCCTTTTTCTCCACCAGGTCGCCTCTGTTGCCTCCCTCCCCCTTCTCTTCTCTACCCAACTCTGTGAATTTCTGTGTGTTCCAGACAGTGGAGAACACGTAGGGAACTGGTTACTGGCTGGATCTGTCTCTCTCCTTTTCATTTCCCCCTTTTATCCTCCTGGCCACCTCTGTCTCCTTCTTCCCCTTTCTCTTCTCTGTATAACTTCGTGAACATCTCTGAGCAGTCCAGACTATGGAGCACACATAAGGAAGTGATTACTGGCTAGCTTTCTCTCTCCTCTTTTGATTCCACCCCGTCTCATTCAGGTCACCTCTAACTCCCTCCTCCCTCTTCTCTTCTCCATGTAACTCTGTGAACCTATCTGGGTGTCCCTTACCGTAGAGAAACTTTTCATCTTTAACCTAGATGTTTTATTAACGGTGCTGTATAGAAGGAGAAGTCTTGAGACTACTGTAAAAATAAGACTGAGGAGGCTTAAGTCCAAATCTTGAGAACATCAGAGAACTCCTGACTCCAGGGAACATTAATCGATAGGAGCTCATCAAATGCCTCCTTACCTACACTGAAACCAAGCACTACACAAGGGCCAACAAGTTCCAGAGCAAGACATACCATGCAAATTTTCCAGCAACACAGGAACACAGCCCTGAGCTTCAATATACAGGCTGCCCAAACTTACCCCAAAACCATTGACATCTCATAACTCATTGCTGGACACTTCATTGCACTCCAGAGAGAAGAAATCCAGCTCCACCCACCAGAACACTGACACAAGCTTCTCTAAACAAGAAACCTTGACAAGCCACTGATACAAACCCACCCACAGTGAGGAAACTCCACAATAAAGAGAACTCCACAAACTGCCAGAATACAGAAAGGCCACCACAAACGCAGCAATATAAACAAAATGAAGAGACAGAGGAATACCCAACAGGTAAAGGAATAGGATAAATGCTCACAAAACCAAACAAAAGAGGAAGAGATAGGGAATCTACCTGATAAAAATGCCAAATAATGGTAGTGAAAATTATCCAAAATCTTGACATAAAAATGGAATCACAGACAAATAGCCTGGAGACAAGGACTGAGAAGATGCAAGATTTAACAAGGACCTAGAAGAAATAAAAAAGAGTCAATATATAATGAATAATGCAATAAATGAGATAAAAAACACTCTGGAGGCAACAAATAGTAGAATAACGGAGGCAGAAGATAGGATTAGTGAAGTAGAAGCTAGAATCGTAGAAATAAATGAATCAAAGAGGAAAAAAAAACAAATTAAAAGAAATGGGGACAATCTCAGAGACCTCCAGGACAATATGAAACGCTCTAACATTTGAATCATAGGAGTCCCAGAAGAAGAAGCCCAAAAGAAAGACCATTGGAAGATACTTGAGGAGATAATAGTTGAAAACTTCCCTAAAATGGGGAAGGAAATAATCACCCAAGTCCAAGAAACCCAGAGAGTCCCAAACAGAATAAACCCAAGGTGAAACACCCCAAGACACATATTAATCAAATTAACAAAGATCAAACACAAAGAACAAATATTAAAAGCAGCAAGGGAAAAACAACAAATAACACACAAGGGGATTCCCATAAGGATAACAGCTGATCTTTCAATAGAAACTCTTCAGGCCAGGAGGGAATGGCAAGACATACTTAAAGTGATGAAAGAAAATAACCTACAGCCCAGA
>SJYX01006007.1:51108-65672 GCA_006410675.1 Oreotragus oreotragus
TCAGTCCTGGGTGTTCTTTGGAAGGAATGATGCTAAAGCTGAAACTCCAGTACTTTGGCCACCTCATGCAAAGAGCTGATTCATTGGAAAAGACTCCGATGCTGGGGGGGATTGGGGGCAGGAGGAAATAGGGACGGCAGAGGATGAGATGGCTGGATGGTATCACTGACTCAATGGACGTGGGTTTGGGTGAACTCCGGGAGTTGGTGATGGACAGGGAGGCCTGGCGTGCTGCAGTTCATGGGGTCGCAAAGAGTCAGACACAACTGAGCAACTGAACTGAACTGAACTGAAGCAAAATTAAAAGAAAGGAATACATCATTTGAACAATATTATTAAACACGTGACCTAATTGCTAGAATACCAACACAGAACAACTGTAGAAAACGTATTATTTCCAAATAGATGTGGTATTTGCACCAAGACAGATCATATCCTTGGCCATAAAGTATGTCTTAATAAATTTAATAGATTTCTGTCTTACAGAGTACATTCTCTCACTACAATGTAATTAATATATATGAGAAGGAAATGGCAACCTACTCTAGTATTCTTTCCTGGAGAATCCCAGGGACGGGGGAGCCTGGTGGGCTGCTGTCTATGGGGTCACACAGAGTCAAACACAACTGAAGCGACTTAGCAGCAGCAGCAGCATCAATTTTACATAAAAATTTCTGAAGAATCAATAAAATAGTAATAAAGTCAGTAAGTAAATTTAACTAAATTACAAAGCGTAACGTTGAAACTAAAAAATCATTTGCACTCTGTATACTAAGAGGCAGAAAATTAGATGGTTAGATAGCATCACCAACTCAATGGACATGAATCTGAGCAAACTCCAGGAGATGGCAGAGGACAGGGGAGCCTGGCGTGCTGCAGTCCGTGGGGTCACAGAGTCAGACAGAACTGATGGCTAAACAACAGAATACTAGCTGTGCAAAACAAAACGTTTTATCAGTCACATGGAAAATATTCAATAGTTATGAATAAGATTCTTAAAGACTTTCAAGTCTTGAAATCTATAAAATACAAACTAAGAAAATTTAATCAGCAAAAAATCTTGTTCATCTATTGGAAATCTCAATATTTTCAAGGTATCATACTTTAGATTGACCTGTAGATTCAGTATAAACCCAATAATAATCCCACCAGGCTTTTTCTTTACAGTTACAGGCTGACTCTACAGCTTTTATTGAAATTCCAAGGGCTTAGAACATTTAAAAAAATCTTAAGAAAGAATAAACTCAATTCCATATATATGCATTAGTATACTGTATTGGTGTTTTTCTTTCTGGCTTACTTCACTCTGTATAATCATGTTGATGTATGGCAAAACCAATACAATATTGTAAAGTAATTAGCCTCCAATTAAAATAAATAAATTTAAATTAAAAAAAATAAAGAGACTGACATAATAAAATCACACACACACCAAAAAGAATAAACTCAGAGGACTTGCATACCTGTTCTTAAGACTTCCTGTAAAACTAAGCAAGACAGTCTGGTGCTGGTCAATAGAATGGGACAGGGAGCCCATAAATAGATCCTCAGGTAAACAGTCCTTTGATATAGACAAGCCATCAAATCAATCTTAAGTAGAAAGAATGGTTTTTCAAGAAATGATTCAGAAACAACTGGATATATACATGAAAAAAATAAAAAGTCAATCCTTACTTTCACCATTCACAAAAATCTATTACAAATCTAAGTATAAAAGTTGAAATTATGAAATTCTTGATTAATCTTACTGTGGCATATTACTGGGTTCATATAGAAAATGGGCTAACGCCTAGTGTTTAGTTTTTTCGTTTGTTTCTTTTCTGTCTTACAATGTCTTTCATTTGCTCTTGCTGTGATATTGGCCAAAAGGTTAGGTGTAATGGTTTTTTTTTTTTCCTTTTATATTTTCTGAAAGAGTTTGTTTATAATTTTTGTTATTTCTTTCTTAAATGTTTAGCAAAATTTACCAATCAGTCATCTGGGCCTTGGGCTTCCCAGACAGTTCAGTGGTGAAGAATCTGCCTGCCTTGCAGAAGCCACAATAGACATGGGTTTGATCCCTGGGTCAGGAAAATCCCTGGAGAAAGAAATGGCTACTCACTCCAGTATTCTTTCCTGGGAAACCCCGTGGACAGAGGAGCCCGGTGGGCTACAGTCCAGGAGGGTCACAAAAGAGTTGGATGTGACTAAGTGATTAATTAACAACAACAGCTGGGCCTTGGGTTTGGCCTATGGAAGGCTTTTAACTACAGTTTTAATTTGTGATAGGTATGGGGTGCTCTGGATCTCTGTCCATATATAAATTATTTAAAGTAAATTTTAGAAGTTTCTGTCTGCCAAAGAATTTGTCCATTTCAAGTGTGTGCTCAATTAATTTACATAAGCTTATTTACAATTTCCCCATGTCATCTGTAGTATCCAGCAGCATCATAGCCCCTATTTCTTTTCTAATATTTTTAATAGATCATGTTTTCACTTTCATCCAAACTATTTAATTTTTTTTTTCCTGACAGAGGTCTGACATTGAAAGCTATGATTTTTCCAGTAGTCATGTACAGATGTTAGAGCTGAACCATTCAGAAGGCTGAGCACTGAAGAATTGATGCTTTTGAGCTGTGGTGCTGGAGAAGACTCCTGAGAGTCCCTTGGACAGCAAGGAGATCAAACCAGTCAGTCCTAAAAAAAAAAAATCAACCCTGAGTATTCATTGGAAGGACTGATGCTGAAGCTGAAACTCCAATACTTTGGCCTCCTGATTCGAACAGCTGCCTCACTGAAAAAGACACAGATACTGGGAACGATTGAAGGCAGAAGGAGAAGAGGGTGGCAGAGGATGAGACGCTTGGATGGTATCACTGACACAGTGGACGTGAGTTTGAGCAAACTCTGGGAGATGGTGAAGGACAGGGAAGCCTGGCATCCTGCAGTCCTTGGGATCACAAAGCGTTGGCAATGACTTAGCAGCTGAACAACAAGAAATTTTATTTGACCTCTGAGATACTTGGAATTGAATTGCACAGCTTCCAAGTATTTAATGATTATCTAGATGCCTTTTTATTATTGAGTTTTCATGTAATTTTATTTTGGACAGCAAACATACTTTATATGATCTTAAAATATTAAGTTGGTTGGTAATATTCCCGCAGGCAATTAGCTCACTGGAAAGGTGTTTGGGTTTTGCTCTGGTGGAAGAGGTAAGGAATCATGCGACCCTGCCTCCTCAGTGTGTCCTTTCAGCCACTGTATGTCGAGTCTTCCTGCGCATGGCACCTCAGTAAGTTAGTGGCCCTCAGCTGGGGAGGAAGGAAGATGGAAAGAGGAGTGAAGGGATTCCCTGGTGGTCCAGTGGCTAGGACCCTGCGTTCCCAATGCAGGATGTGCGGGCTCCATCACTGATCAGCGAACTAGAGCCCTCATGCTGCCACTAGGAGATCCCACATGCCTCGGTGAAGCCAGAAGATGCCTCGTGCTCCAGCTAAGACCTGGTGCAGCCGAACAAATAAACATAAACATCATAAAACAGAGAAGTCAAGGTGTCTGCACGAATGACGTCTGGAGCTTTTTCCAAATGCACGCACTATCTTGGCCTCGATTCCCTGGTTAATAGAAGGTGGGGGGACACATCTCAAAATTTTCCCACAGGTCGTTTTGACTTTACTGTCCTCAGACCTTCATTAACAGCCATGTGGTCATACTTGTTTTTATTGAAATAACCTCTCTCCTTCCATTTCTCTTAACTGTATTTACCCCTCCCTTCCACCCATGCTTTTCATCAAGAATGATCCACTCTGTACCTCCTGGGTACTACAACTTTAACCACAGTCCTGAGGAGAGTACCCGCCCTCCATGTGAAGAGAACAAACACACACACACACACACATTCTATATTTCTGTCTTTGTGCCAGTACCACACTGTCTTGATGACTGTGGCTTTGTAGTAGAGCCTGAAAAAGAAGAATGGAACTGGAGGAATAAACTTACCTGTTTCCCTCTATTTCTTTGCATTGTTCACTGAGGAAGGCTTTCTTATCTCTCCTTGCTATTCTTTGGAACTTTGATTTCAGTTGGGTATAGCTTTCCCTTTCTCCTTTGCCATTCACTTCTTTTTTCCCCCCAGCTATTTGGAAGTCTCCCTCAGACACCTATTTTTCCTTCCTGCATTTCCATTTCTTTCACTTGAGATCATTTTGGTCACTGCCTCCTATACAGTTTCATGAATCTCTGTCCATAGTTCTTCAGGCACTCTGTCTACCAGATTTACTCCCTTGAATCTATTTGTCACCTCCACTGTATAATCATAAGGGATTTTCTTCAGGTCACATCTGAATGGTCTAGTGGTCTTCCCTACTTTCTTCAATTTAATCCTGAACTTTGTAATATGGAGTGCATGATCTGAGCCACTGTCAGCTCCAGGTCTTGTTTTTGCTGACTCTATAGAGCTTCTCCATGTTTGGCTGCAAAGAATATAATCAATCTGAGTTCTATACTGACCATCTGTTGATGTCCATGTATAGAGTCATCTTTTGTGTTGTTGGAAGAGGGTATTTGCTATGACCAGTGAGTTCTCTTGGCAAAGCTCTGTTAGCCTTCTCCCTGCTTCATTTTCTACTCCAAGCCCAAACTTGCCCTGTTACTCAAGGTATCTCTTGATTGCCTACTTTTGCATTCCAATCCCCTATTATGAAAAGGACACCTTTTTTTGGTGTTATTTCTAGAAGGTCTTGTAGGTCTTCATAGAACTGTTTGACTTCAGCTCCTTTGGCACTAGTGGCTTGGGATTAAACTTGGATTACTGTGATGTTGAATAGTTTGCCTTTGAAACGAACTGAGATCATTCTGTCATTTTTGAGATTACACACAAGTACTACATCTCAGACTCTTTCATTGCCTGTGAGGGCTACTCCATTTCTTCTAAGGGATGGTTGCTCACAGTGGTAGATATAATGATCATCTAAAAGCAAAGACATTTCTTTCCCAACAAAGGTCCATATAGTCAAAGCTATGGTTTTTCCAGTAGTCATGTATGGATGTGAGAGTTGNTTCATTGCCTGTGAGGGCTACTCCATTTCTTCTAAGGGATGGTTGCTCACAGTGGTAGATATAATGATCATCTAAAAGCAAAGACATTTCTTTCCCAACAAAGGTCCATATAGTCAAAGCTATGGTTTTTCCAGTAGTCATGTATGGATGTGAGAGTTGTACTATAAAAAAAGTTGAGCACTGAAGAATTAATGCTTTTCAACTGTGGTGTTGGAGAAGACTTGTGAGAGTCCCTTGAACAGCAAGGAGATCAAACCAGTCCATCCTAAATGAAATTAGTCCTGAATATTCACTGGAAGGACTTATGCTGAAGCCCCAATGCTTTGGACACATGGTGCAAAGAACTGACTCATTGGAAAAAACCCTGATGCTGGGAAACGTTAAAGGCATGAGGAGAAGGGGATGACAGAGGATGATATGATTGGACAGAATCACTGACTTAATGGTCATGAGATTGAGCAAGCTCTGGGTTTGAAGATAGACAGGGAAGCTGGGCATGCTGCAGTTCATGGGACCACAGAGTTGGATGTGACTGAGTGCCTGAACTGAATGAATTAAATTCGTCCATTCTCATCCATTTTAGTTCACTGATTCCTAAAATGTAGATGTTCACTCTTGCCATCTCTTGCTTGGCCACATCCAATTTACCTTGATTCACTGATCTAACATTTCAGGTTCCTGTGCAATATTATTATTTACAGCATCTGACTTTACTTTCACCTCCACATTCACAACTGTGTGTTGTTTCCTCTTTGGCTCAGCCTCTTCATTCATTCTGGAGCTGTTTCTCTGCTCTTCCCCAGTAATATATTGGACACCTACAGACCTAGGGAGTTCATCTTCTGGTGTCATATCTTTTGGCCTTTCCATGCTGTTCACGTAGTTCTCAAGGCAAGAATACTGAAGTGGTTTGCCATTCCCTTCTCCAGTGGACCATGTTTTATCAGAACTCTCCACCATGTACTGTCTGTAGAAAGAAAGAAAGGGGTGGAGGAGAAAGGAAGTGACGATTTATTTAAAAATGATGATTAAATAGCTGATTCTCTCCATTGTACAGCAGTAACTAACACAACATTATAAAGCAATTATATGCGGTGGTGTGTGTATGCTCAGTTGGGTCCAACTCTTTGCAACCCCATGACTGTAGCCTGCCAGGGTCTTCTGCTCATTGGATTTTCCATGCAAAATACTGGAGTGGGTTGCTATTTCCTCCTGCAGGGGATCTTCCTGACAGAGGCATGGAACTCAGGTCTCCTGTGTCTTCCGTACTGGCAAGCGGTTTCTTTATCACTAGCACCACCTGAGAAGCCCCAACAAAATAAACATTTTTTAAAAAAATACTTGCAGAATTAAAAAAATAAATGATGATTAAGGGCTTCCCTGGTGGGTTAGAGGATAAAGCGTCTGCCCACAATGTGGGAGACCTGGGTTTGATCCCTGGGTAGGGAAGATCCCCTGGAGAAGGAAATGGCAACCCATTCCAATATTCTTGCCTGGAAAATCCCATAGACTGAGGAGCCTAATAGGCTATAGTCCATGGGGTCACAAAGAGTTGGACATGACTGAGCAACTTCACTTCAAGAAGATAATTGAGGTGATTAAAACACACTTTGCTTAACCCTTCATAAAGTGGACAGTTTCTTTTGGAAGAGCTGCATCCTGAAGAGGAAGGCAGGAAGCTTGTATAGGATAGAGAACAGAGAAAAGAAAAATGGAAACTACCTGATTGGCTGGGTCTATGTGGTCACTGTTGTTTGGGATGCAATGAGCAAGGAGATAAGTTGGGAAGCCAGTGCTGGCTTGGCTTGGGGTTGGTTGACTGCATGCATGTGGTTCTGGTCAAGCAGAGCATTTTATAGGGACACAAAAGTTTCTTATGCTTCAGCTTATTGATATGGCACCCAGGAGGGTGCAGCTTCGTGTTGGACTCACACGATCTTGGGGCTGACTGGGCTTTCTGGCCACTGCCCAGCATCTCCAGAGAAGATGGGACTATGTTACTGACCTCTCTCCCTCTTCACTTGTTTTCACTCATTCGTTCTGTTTTAGTGCACTGCATTTTCTTCCCCTCCCCCTCCCCCTCATAATGTCACTTTACATATATTCTCAGAAAACAAGGGAGAAAGAAGAAGTGACCCTAGGTCAATCCGGCCACTCACGAGCTGGGACCATAAGTCTTTGGCTCCAGCGGGCAGGGTTGATGGGTTGGAATCCCCAAGCTGTGTCCCACCCACGTGGGAGCCCATGGCTGGCTCCTTGGAGGCAGAGTTGATTGGGTTGACAGTCAGGTGGCTGAGGTGAAACTTGTCAGTTTATTCTCAAGGGATGTGGCATCAGGGCTCCTTGGTACCTGAGTCGGCCTCCTGACCCAGAAGCAGCTGTTGGCCTCGACTCCTCATGGTGGTTGTGGGAGAAGAGCTCAGAGCCCTTGTGAGATGGGGAGTCAGGGTCCCTGCATGCCACTAGCTCCTCACCCACCCTTGTCACCAGGCCCTGCTTCTGGATGATGGCATATCCTCACAGCCCTTGCCTCTACCCTCCTCCCAATTTCTGTATGTATATGTATACATACACACACACACAGTGGAATATTACCCAGCCCCCCCAAAGTAATTACAGTTTTGTCATTTGCAGCTACATGGATGGACCCAGAGGGTATTCTGCTTAGTGAAATAAGTCAGAGAAAGACAACTACTCTGTTATCACTTATAGTGTGATAGTGATAGTGATAGTGAAGTCGCTCAGTCGAGTCCGACTCTTTGCGACCCCGTGAACTGTAGCCCACCCAGCTCCTCCACCCATGGGATTCTCCCAGCAAGAATACTGGAGTGGGTTGCCACTTTCTTCTCCAGGGGATCTTCCCAACCCAGGGATTGAACCCAGGTTTCCCACATTGCAGGCAGACGCTTTAACCTCTGAGCCACCAGGGAAGCCNGAACTGTAGCCCACCCAGCTCCTCCACCCATGGGATTCTCCCAGCAAGAATACTGGAGTGGGTTGCCACTTTCTTCTCCAGGGGATCTTCCCAACCCAGGGATTGAACCCAGGTTTCCCACATTGCAGGCAGACGCTTTAACCTCTGAGCCACCAGGGAAGCCCATTATCACTTATATATTGAATAATTAAAAAAGAAAGTATAACAAAACAGAAACAGCTTCACTAATATAGAGAACAAACTAGTAACTACCAGTGGGTGAAAGCAGTGCAGATGGACAAGATAGGGGTAATGAATTGAGGTACACTCTACTATGTATAATATAAATAAGTTACAAGCATATATCTTGCAGCATAGGAAATATAGGCAATATTTTATAATCACTTTATAATCACTATAATGAAGCATAAAATATTTAATCACTATACTGTACACCTGAAACTAATATAATATTGTAAATCAACTGCACTTCAATAAAAATTTAAAAATCCAAAAGGAAATAGCACATACATGCACAGGCACATATATACACACACACACAAAGAAACTGTGCCTCAAGAAGTGAGTGGAGTTAACTAAAGTGATGAAAAAAATCTATACCAATCTACAATTCTGGATCAGTTTGAATTGTCTTTTAAAACTCTTTGAATTACTCTGCTCAAAATCCTATACTCAAGGCAACAAAAGAGACACAGAGGTAAAGAACAGACTTTTGGACTATGTGGGAGAAGGTGAGGGTGGGATGATTTGAGAGACTAGCATTGAAACGTATATATTACTATATGTAAAGTAGATGACCAGTGCAAGTTCAATGCATGAAGCAGGGTACTCAAAGTCAGTGCTTTGGGACAACCCAGAAGGATGGGGTGGGGAGGGATTTGGGAGGAGAGTTCACGATGGGGGGACACATGTGCAACCGTGGCTGATTCATGTCAACATATGGCAAAAACCACCACAATATTATAATTATCCTCCAATTAAAATAAATAGATTAATTTAAAAAGTGATTGAGATACAGATTTTCCTAAACAAAAATTGAGAGCCTTAGTTATCAGTGGTCCTGCATTTTAAGAATTTGTTTTTAAAATCTTCAGAAAATTTGGAATGTTATATGTCAGAAATTATGTTATACATAAATGAAGGAAAGGTGTTGGAGAAGAAATATACAAGGGCAAATAAAAATAATATTTTCCTTATCCTTAACAGACAACTGTGTATTCAAAATCATAGTAGTAGCCTTGTAGGAAGTGATTATATCTTTCAGGTAAGTGAAACGAATGATAAAATTTTCATAAGGGAAAGTTGAGGAACTGAGAATACTCTTTTTTAAGGTCCTTCAGTTATATGTGGAGTAATATAATGCTACTTGAAAAATGGGTTTGAATTAGCTTTAAATGTATATTGTAAACACAAGGGAAACAAAAATATGTCTTAAATAAAGTATAATGATACTCCAAGAAAGGGGAAAAATGGGATGACATAAAATGCTGAACTAAAACAAAAGAAGGCAGATAAATCATGGAAGATCAAAATAAAAAGAAAGAACAAAACTATAAATAGAAAAGAGTTACACATAGTACTTATTTTTCTCTTTCTGACTTACTTCACTCTGTATGACAGACTCTGGGCCCATCCATGAATGACCCAATATCATCCACGAATACCCAATATGGTTGATTGATATTCCATTGTATTTAATTACCACATCTTCTGCACTGCCATGTGTAAAACAAATAGCTAGTGGGAACCTGATGTATGGTGCAGGGAACTCAGCTAGGTGCTCTGTGATGACCTAGATGGGTGGGAGTGGGGTGTGGAAGGGAGACCCAAGAGAGAGGGAATATATATACATATAACAATTTCACTTTGTTGTACAGCAGAAACTAACATTGTAAAGCAACTATACCCCAATGGAAAAAATAAAGTAACAAAATTGGTACATATCAATCAGGCTATATCAATATTACTTCAAAAGTTAATGGCCTACATCATCAAAAAATCTACAAACAATAAATACTGGAGAGGGTTTGGAGAAAAGGGAGCCCTCTTGCACTGTTGGTGGGAATATAAATTGATACAGCCACTGTGAAAGACATTATGGATATTCCTTTAAAAACTAAGAATAGAACTACCATATGACCCAGTAATCCCACTACTAGGCATATACCCTGAGAAAACCAAAATTGAAAAAGACACATGTACCCCAATGTTCACTGCAATACTATTTGCAATAGCTAGGACATGGAAGCAACCTAGATGTCTATCAACTGATGGAATGGATAAAGAAGCTTGTATATACAGTGGAACATTACCTGGCCATAAAAAAGGAATGCATTTGAGTCTGTTCTAATGAGGTGGATGAACCTAGAGGCTATTATACAGAGTGAAGTAAGTCAGATAGAGCAAAACAAACATCGCATATTAACACATATGTATTGAATCTAGAAAGATGGTACTGGTGAACCTATTTGCAGGGCAGCAATGGAAATGTGGACATAAAGAACAGACTTGTGGACACGAGGATGGGTGGAGGAAGGACAGTGTGGAATGAATGGAGAGAATAACATGGAAACATATACACTACCATATATAAAATAGATATCCAATGGAAATTTGCTGTATGACTCAGAGAACTCAAACTGGGGTTCTGTAACAATCTAGAGGTGTGGGATGGGGTGGAAAATGGGAGGGACATTCAAAAGGGAGGGAACATATGTATACCTATGGCTGACTCATGTTAATTCATGGATTAAACCAACACAATATCATAAAGCAATTATCCTTCAATTAATACACATTTTTAAAAGTTGAATGGCCTAAATACACCAATCTAAATGCCGAGACCAATAGTGGACCATAAAAACACCCAGCCATATGCTTTCTATTTTTAAAAAATCACATTAAATGTAGAAGCACATAAATGTTGAAAGTAAATGAATGGGCCAAGATGATGGAGGAGGAGATTGCAGCTTCTCTTCTTTGACAAATAACAATTAGATAGTTACCCAGGAATAAAAAAAAAAAAATAGTTCTATGATAGCTCAGGAGATCACTTAAGTTTTATTTTATTTTATTTTGTTCCAAAGTGGAACAAAAAACCTGAGAATAATTGCCACTTTCAAATTGCTTGCATTATCCCATCCCCTAGGCTGGCACTACTCAATACCAAGAGGTAACTTCCCAGCCTGAGAGAGTTTGGAAAAAGAAAGAGAGTGAGCAGCTAGCCTTCCCAGCCATTCTGTGCACTATACTAAGAACCTGCTTTGGGTTGACCTCAAGTATAAATGGGACTTCCCTGATGGCTAAGTGGTAAAGAATCTGCCTGCAGTCCTGGAGACAGAGGAGACATGGGTTCAATCCCTGGGCCAGGAAGATCCTCTGGAGGAGGAAATAGCAACCCACTCCAGTATTCTTGCTTGTAAAATTCCATGGACAGAGGACCCTGGTGGGTTACAGTCCATAGGTTTGCAAAGAGTTGGACACAACTGAGCATGCACACACCTATAAATAAAAACTGAGATGTACAGAGATGGGTAGGAACAAGAAAGAAGAGCAGAGGCTACCTGTATCAGGCCCAGGGCAAGAGTAACTGTGGTTCCCAATGGTTTGCTCTGTGGTTCCCATCAGCCGTTGCTACTGATGGTGAAAGTGAAAGTCACTGAGTCATATCCAACTCTTTGCGACCCCATGGACTATATAGTCCATGGAATTCTCCAGGCCAGAATACTGGAGTGGGTAGCCTTCCCCTTCTCCAGGGGATCTTCCCAACTCAGGGATCAAACCCAGGTCACCTGCATTGCAGGTGGATTGTTTACCAGCTGAGCCACAAGGGAAGCCTGATAACCTCAATAGCCTTACCATATGCTGCAGATATGTCAAGCTTACATCAGTCAGGACCTCATGCATCAGAGAGAACTGATCCATAGAGGACCTCAGCATCTTTTGCCACTGAGGATCCCCACACTTTTCATATTCACAAAGGCCTGTTGCCTGAGTCCCTCCCTGCTCACTTCTTTTTCCTCAGCTGCCCAGTCCAGCACCTCCACAAAAGCCCTTAGCCCTGGGATTTGTATTGGTAGTCAACTCTAGTCTCTGAAGCTGTGCCTTGGTCAAATCCCACTACGAGAGGAACTGCAGCTAGCACTTCTAGATGAACAAGGACATGACAATAGCATAGGGTCTTGCAGTTTCTCACATGCCCAGATCTGGCATGATTCTTGTCACTGGATTTTACTGCTGTGCATGTACCTTTGGCTATCCCCTGCAGCAACACATTGATATCAAAGGCCTCTACAGATGCTCATGGGCCTATATTTGGTCCTGACTACTGTCACTGGCCTGTATCACTGCATACATGCACAGCTAGCAACTACAGCCTTGCATCTGCATGCCCTAAGTTCTATCACCAATCTCTACAGCTTTGTATACATTTGACTAGCTCCTCTGGTACATGAATGCATATTGACAGCCCAGGCCTGCACAGCTGTTTGTGCATCCAGATCTATCCTCAACTGCTGTCACTGCATCACCAGGCATGCCCACAGCTAGCACCTACAGTTCTATACTTTCCTAATAATAGCTCCAACTCCTGTCCACATCCTTCACTGCCATGTGTGTGCTTATGGTAAGCCCCTGCAAGGACATGAAGGACATGCCAACAGGCAAGACCTCACAGATACCTCTGTATCAGGAGGTGGTCCTAATCCCTGCTGGAGGCCTGCATCTCACATAAACCAACACCTAAAGGTATGGGAATGCCCCTGCACTGTTAGCTTCTATTCCCTTCACTGGACACTGCCATTGTTCATATGCCTATGGGTAGCCCCTGTAGCCATATGAGTTCATGTCAACAGCCCAGGTTTTTACAGCTGCTCAGGTGCCCTGAGTCAGCACAGACTCATGTCACTGGCCTATGCCACCATACCTGAACAGAAGTAACTTCTGCAGACATACACCTGCACAAAATCTTCCCCAGCTACCTTCAGTGGAGCACTGACTATACAAGATATCTGTGTATAGCCCCTGAAACCATAGAAGTACACATTGACAGACTGGGACATCACAGTTGCTCGTTTACCTGTAGTTGGCCCCAGCCTCTGCCACTGACCCTGGACCTCACCACAGCTCATGTGCCTGTAGCCAGACCCTGCTACTATGCAGGAACCCACAGCTCATCCATATAGCCAAGCATGCACATTGGAGCATTGGTTCTGGCCACCACCACCACCTGCCCACATTCTTCACTGCTGTATCTGGAGGAAATGATGAGGACTCCATCAGTCTTTGCAGCCACAATGAACCTTTCACTGACTTTCACTGTCAAAGATCACATAGCTGTCCACATTTTGGACACCACCTTCATGAACTGAGAAGACATCACATCCCACTTGGCATAACATATCATTAGATCCAGGACCACAGCACATTCTAGCATTCCACCCAAGGACAGCTGAATTACCTTCCTTACCAATGACAGTCTGTAAAGTTTAGACTAGTTTGCTGCCACTTCAAATTTTCAGACACCTATGAAGGCTACAGGGATCACAAGGAAATAGGGAAACATGATTCCCCCACAGGAATACAGTAAACCTACAATAAATAGCCTAAAAAACTCCCTAAAAAAGTGGAGAGCCATGAACTGCCTGAGAAAAAAATTCAAAACAATTGTTCTAAAGAAGCTCAGAAGGCTACAGGAGAAGAGAGATATACATACAATGCAAGAAAAAATTAGAAATTCAACAAAGATATAAAAATAGTTTTAAAATCAAAATTTTGGAGCTAAATAATAGAATGAACTAAAAATGGAATGTGCATGCATGCTAAGTCGCTTCAGCTGTATCTGACTCTTGTGACTCTATGGACTGTAGCCCTCCAGGTTCCTCTGTCCATTGGGATTCTCCAGGCAAGAATACTGGAGTGGGTTGCCATGCATTCCTCCAGGGGATCTTCCCTTCCAGGGATTGAACCCATGTCTCTTATGTCTCCTGCATTGGCAGGTGGGTTCCTTACCACTAGAGCAACCTGGAAAGCCCCAAAATGCAATAGACAACTTGAATACCAACTCAATCAAGCAGAAGAAGCAGCAAATGTGAAGACAGATCACTTGAAATTATCCAGGCAGAATGAAGAGAGGAAATAGTAGAAAGAAATGGAGAAAGATGATGGGACTTAGGTAACATCAACTAACTAAACAACATTTATATTGCAGGAATCCAAGAAGTAGAAAAGAGAGAGAGAAAAGAAAGATAGATTATTCACACCTGTGGCAGATTCATGTCAATGTATGCCAAAACATGTACAGTACCATAAAGTAAAATAAAGTAAAAATAAAAATTTTTTTAAAAATTAAAAAATAATGAAATGAAAAATTTCCAAATATGGGGTTTTGCCCAGATGAACACCCAGGCACATAAAATTTAAAGATCTTAAATTAGGTTCAACTCAAGGAAGACTTCACCAAAGCAGTTAAAGAAAAACTGTCAAAAAATTGAAGACAAAGGACAAAATCTTGAAGCAGTAAGAGAAAAGAAGCTTGTCACACAAAAAGGAAACCACCCCCCGGCCCCACCCATGTCTCTTATACACATCT
>SJYX01006007.1:71498-103005 GCA_006410675.1 Oreotragus oreotragus
CTTGCTTCTATCACCAGTCACATCCACAGCTGGGTATTGTTTTTGCTTTGGCTCCATCCCTTCATTCTTTCTGGAGTTATTTCTCCACTGATCTCCAGTAGCATATTGGGCACCTACTGACCTGGGAAGTTCATCTTTCAGTGTCCTATCTTTTTTGCCTTTTCATACTGTTCATGGGGTTCTCAAGGCAAGAATTCTGAAGTGGTTTGCCATTCCCTTCTCCAGTGGACCACATTCTGTCAGACCTCTCCACCATGACCCGCCTGTCTTGGGTGGCCCCGTGGGCATGGCTTAGTTTCATTGAGTTAGACAAGGCTGTGGTCCTAGTGTGATCAGATTGGCTAGTTTTCTGTGAGTATGGTTTCAGTGTGTCTGCCCTGTGATGCCCTCTTGCAACACCTACCATCTTACTTGGGTTTGTCTTACCTTGGGTGTGGGGTATCTCTTCACAGTTGCTCCAGCAAAGCGCAGCTGCTGCTCCTTACCTTGGAGGAAGGGTATCTCTTCACCGCTGCCTTTTCTGACCTTCAATGTGGGATAGCTCCTCTAGGCCCTTCTGCACCAGCGCAGCCACTGCTCCTTGGACGTGGGTTGCTCTTCCCAGCCACCGCCCCTGGCCTTAGACACAGGGTGGCTCCTCCAGACCGTCGCCCCTGGCCTCGGACTTGGGGTCGCTCCTCCCGGCCACCGCCCCTGACCTTGGATGCAGCGTGGCTCCTCTCGGCCGTTCCTGCACCATCGCGGCTGGACACTCTCGGCTGCTGCCCCTTACCTCCGACGTGGGGGAGTTCCTCTCAGTTGTGCTGAGTGTGCTGGCCATCGCAGCCGCTTGCGCTAAGTGCACCGGCTGTCGTAGCTGCTTGTGCTGAGTGTGCTGGCCATCGCAGCCGCTTGCGCTGCCGCTACCTGAGGCCAAACCCAAGTAAGATAGTAGGTGCTGTGAGAGGCATCAGAGGACAGACACACAAACCATAATCATAGAAAACTAGTTTTTTCTTAACTTTGTCTACAAATTTGCATTGTTTGTTGGTTTCTCTTAGCCATCTTTCCTATCCCTCTGATTTTGGTTGCACCTAAGTAATGAATGCAGGTCAGGAAGCAACAGTTAGAACTGGACATAGAACAATAGACTGGTTCCAAATAGGAAAAGGAGTACGTCAAGGCTGTATACTGTGAACCTGATTATTGAACTTATATGCAGAGTACATCACAAGAAATGCTGGGCTGGATGAAGCACAAGCTGGAATCAAGATTGCTGGGAGAAATATCAATAACCTGAGATATGCAGATGACACCTCCCTTGTGACAGAAAGTGAAGAGGACCTAAAAAGTCTCTTGATGAAAGTGAAAGAGGAGAGTGAAAAAGTTGGCTTAAAGCTCAGCATTCAGAAAACGAAGATCATGGCATCTGGTCCCATCACTTCATGGCAAATATATGGGGGAAACAGTATAAACAGTGTCAGACTTTTTTGTTTTTTTGGCTCCAAAATCACTGCAGATGGTGAGTGCAGCCATGAAATTAAAAGACTTACTCCTTAGAAAGAAAGTTATGACCAACCTAGATAGCATATTCAAAAGCTGAGACATTACTTTGCCAACAAAGGTCCATCTAGTCAAGGCTATGGATTTTCCAGTGGTCATGTATGGAGGTGAGTGTTGGACTGTGAAGAAGGCTGAGCACCAAAGAATTGATGCTTTTGAACTGTGGTGTTGGAGAAGACTCTTGAGAGTCCCTTGCACTGAAAGGACATCCAACCAGTCCATTCTGAAGGAGATCAGTCCTGAGTGTTCATTGGAAGGACTGATGCTAAAGCTGAAACTCCAATACTTTGGCCACCTCATGTGAAGAGTTGACTCATTGGAAAAGACTCTGATGCTGGGAGGGATTGGGGGCAGGAGAAGAAGGCGATGACCGAGGATGAGATAGCTGGATGTCATCACCAACTCGATGGACATGAGTTTGGGTGAACTCCAGGAGTTGGTGATGGACAGGGAGGCCTGGCATGCTGCGATTCATGGGGTCGCAAAGAGTCAGACATGACTGAGCAATAGAACTGAACTGAACTGAACTGAAACTTTGGTGGAGATAATATTCAATGGTGTATGTAAATCATAAAGGTAGTGTAAATGTTAAAAACAAAATAATTGAAAAATATAAAGCTAAAATAATTTGCTAATGGATATACAGTATAAAAAGATGTAAACTGTGATAGGAAATACATAAAATGTGTTTAGGAGAAAGAAAAATGTTGATATTTTGTATGCTAACAAATTTATGTTGTTATCAGGTTAAATCAGACTGTTATAAGGTATTTTATGTAAGTCTCATTGTAACCACAAAGCATAAACCTATAGTCAATACACAAAAGTGAAAGAAATCAAAGTATATTACTACAGACAATTATTACATCACAAAGACATCAAGAAAGAAAAAAATGTAACAAAAATTCTATAATAGTCTCAGAAAACTATTAAGAAATGGCAAAAGTCCTTAAAAGTGAAATTGTTAGTCACTCAGTCGTGTCTTATTCTTGCAGCTCCATGGAATGTAGCTTGCCATGCTCCTCTGACTCTGGAATTCTCCAGGTAAGAATACTGAAGTAGGTTGCCATTCCCTTCTTCAGGGGATCTTCCTGACCCAGGAGTTAATTTAACCCAGGGTCTCCTGCATTTCAGGCAGATTCTTCACTGCTTGAACCACTAGGGGAGCCCCCAGTAAGTTTTACTTATTAAAAATTATTTTAAATGTAAATAGACTAAATTGTCCAATCAAAGGACATGGTGGTTAAATGGAATTAAAAAAAAAGACTCAACCATAAGCTGCCTACAGTGAACTCATTACAGATTTAAGGACATACATACGATCCCCTGAGAAGGAAATGGCAATCCACTCCAGGACTATTGCCTGGAAAATCCCATGGACAGAAGAGCCTAGTAGGCTACAGTCCATGGAGTCGCAAAGAGTCGGACATGACTGAGCAACTTCACTTCTTCATATGCTCAAAGTAAATGGCTAAAGAAGATATTCCATGTACACACATACCAAAAGAGAGCTGCTGCTGCTGCTAAGTCACTTCAGTCATGTCTGACTCTGTGTGACCCCATAGATGGCAGCCCACCAGGCTCCCCCGTCCCTGGGATTCTCCTGGCAAGAACACTGGAGTGGGTTGCCATTTCCTTCTCCAATGCATGAAAGTGAAAAGTGAAAGGGAAGTCGCTCAGTCGTGTCTGACTCTTCTTGACCCCATGGACCGCAGCCTACCAGTCTCCTCTGTCCATGGGATTTTCCAGGCAAGAGTACTGGAGTGGGGTGCCATCGCCTTCTCCGCAAAAGAGAGCAGGGTTAGCTATACTTATTTCAGAGAAAATAGATTTTAGGACAAAAACTGTAATAAGAGAGAAAGAAAATATGTGGTCAAAATATGTGGCCAGTTCCTCAAGAGAACATATCTCCAGTATTAGACCATCTAAATAAAGCAATTCATGACAGATCCTAAGGTAGAAATAGGCAACAATACAATAACAGTAGGGGATATCAGTAACCCACTATGAGCAAAGAATAAATAATACAGACAGAAAAATCAATAAAGAAACACTGGACTTGAACAACAACTTAGATCAAATGAAGCTAACATATATATGGAGAACTTTCTATCCAAAGCGGCAATTCATATTCTTAAGAGCTCGTGAAATATTCTCTAAGATGAATAATATGTTGGCACAGAGAAATCTTAACAAATTCAAGAAGACTGAAAATATATCAAGTATCTTTCCTGAATCCAATGGTATGAAACTGAACAGATATTAACAACAGGAAGAAAACCTAAAAAGTCACAAATAAGGTGGAAATTGAACAAAACACTACTGAAAAAGCAATGGAATGGGAAGTGAGATGGAGGTTAAGGTGGGAGAGGGCATGTGTCTACCTATGGCTGATTGATGTTGCTATATGGCAGAAACCAACACAATATTGTAAAGCAATTATCCTCCAATCAAAAAATAAATAAAACAAAACAGGCACAACCTAAAACAAATTTAGACACACTCTGGGATGCAGTGATGTATCAATATATACAAACCAATAAATGTGATATACCACAATAATAAAAGTAAAGGATTAAAAAGTAGAAATTAACATTAGACTTAATTTTAAGAGCTAACACCATGACAGTTCTAGAAGAAACGATAGGAAAAAATCTAAATGAACTTGGATTGGGCAAAAATAAATAGGTAGCCAAAACTATGAAGTATAATAGACAAAATCAATAAGTAGGATATCATCCAAATTAAAATAATTCACTCCAATAAGGACATTATTAGGAAAATGACAGGTAAAACAGAATAGGAGATAATACTTGCAAATATATAAGCATCAAAGGTCTTATAATTAGAATATTATAAAGAACTGCTAAAAATTAGTAACAAGTAAACTAAACAAATAAAATGGGAAAACATTTGAAGAGACACTTCAACAAATAAGATAAATTGGTGGCAATTAAGCATATGAAAAGATGCTCAACTTTATAAGCAATTGAGATATTCATTAAAGCTAAAATTATATATCACAACACACCTATTAGAATGGTTCCAATAAAAAAAAATCATATAAGTAAGTGATGAGATTATGTGTTACAGATACTTGGAAACCGTTTGGTGGTTTCTTAAAATGTTAAACATACAGTTAACGTAGTGCTGCTCTTAAGATTTTATCTAAGTGAAATGAAAGCATAGGTCTCTCAAAGACTTGTACATGAATATCCATAGCAGCTTATTTGTAGTATTCAAAACTGAAAACAGCCCAACTAGTTATATGATGAAACATCATACAACAACAAGAAATAACTTATTGCTCAGAATAACAGCATTGGAAAACAATCTCAAAATAATTATGCTGAGTTAAAAAAGACAAAAAAAGAGAATATAAAATATTATTATATTTATGTAAAATTCAACAAAATGCAAAAGGCATTTAGTGAAATTGAGACAACAGTGAAAGAAAGCAGATCAGTGGTTGCCTAGGGACAGGGATGGGCTAAGTAGAGAAGAAAGTAATACAAAGGGGAAAAAAGAAGTTTTTGGAGGGGACGGGTTTGGTAACCATTTTGATTGTGGTAAGGTGTTCAGGAAAATGTAAACATGGATTTATTTTTTAATTTAAGAAATGGAAAAGCATGTTTGGAGTGGAAGAATCCTCCAATAATTTAAGGTCTGGCAAGTGCTTGTCAACTTATTACTCAAATAGCTTTTCTTTAAAATGATACTAAATCAAAATGTTCAAGATTTTTTCTATTTAATGTTGTGTTGTCTTTTTTGCATTCTTGGTGATATTTTACAACTATTTCTTTGTATTCTACAAATATGCTTTTTTCTATACTATTAGTAATGTGCATCTCCAGTAAGGTCCTGCTTTTCAGTTTGCCAGTCCAGGAGCCTGATTCTGATGTGAACCACTTCTAGGCACAAATATGTGTCAGAAGTCTTAAATTTAAGGAACATTCTGGACTAGACACCTGCTGTTGGGAAAACAAAAAAGCGATGAGCAGTTATTGCAAATTTCAGTTGATAAGTCGAGGGCTCAAATGTACAAACTGAGTTTTTCCAGACTGTTCTGTTACCAGAAAGTTTCAACCAATTCCTGTCCTCAGTTCTTTTTTCCCAATACCGCTTCGTCCCTCAAGATTCCAGTCTAAAGTTGCATACCAACCCACAGTTGACTTTGGTGAAACTGCTTCCTTTCTGGAAAGGTAAGTCATGTGCAGAACAGGCTGAGGTAAAACTCAGCAGTGGTTGAGAATAAACTTTGGCCTGGTCCTGGAGAGTTTAGGAGATGCTGAGAAAGAAAAAAAAGAAAAAACTTTTAAAGTAATTTTTAGCAATAAATTATTAATATTTTTATTTAAGGTAGTTGCATTTTTTAAACTGAATAGACAACAGTATAGGGTAAACATAACTTTTATAAGCACTGTGAAACCAACATATTCATCTGACTCACTTTATTGGTATTCATTTTATTGTGGCATTCTGGAACCAAACTTGAAATACCTCCAAGGTACATCTGTATGTGGTCAGGTGGGTTTGCTCTCTGTTGTGTCAAAGATGGTCAGTGGCAGCGCTAGCCTCAGAGTCCACTAGGCTTTTAAACAAGCATGTTGCATCTGCATGTGTGGGATAAATGATGTGAAAACCAATAGATCCTGCTGAGCAGGCTGCAAGCAAGAGGTGTGTTTTTTTTTTTTTTTTTTTTAGGGGATATCAGTAACCCACTATGAGCAAAGAATAAATAATACAGACAGAAAAATCAATAAAGAAACACTGGACTTGAACAACAACTTAGATCAAATGAAGCTAACATATATATGGAGAACTTTCTATCCAAAGCGGCAATTCATATTCTTAAGAGCTCGTGAAATATTCTCTAAGATGAATAATATGTTGGCACAGAGAAATCTTAACAAATTCAAGAAGACTGAAAATATATCAAGTATCTTTCCTGAATCCAATGGTATGAAACTGAACAGATATTAACAACAGGAAGAAAACCTAAAAAGTCACAAATAAGGTGGAAATTGAACAAAACACTACTGAAAAAGCAATGGAATGGGAAGTGAGATGGAGGTTAAGGTGGGAGAGGGCATGTGTCTACCTATGGCTGATTGATGTTGCTATATGGCAGAAACCAACACAATATTGTAAAGCAATTATCCTCCAATCAAAAAATAAATAAAACAAAACAGGCACAACCTAAAACAAATTTAGACACACTCTGGGATGCAGTGATGTATCAATATATACAAACCAATAAATGTGATATACCACAATAATAAAAGTAAAGGATTAAAAAGTAGAAATTAACATTAGACTTAATTTTAAGAGCTAACACCATGACAGTTCTAGAAGAAACGATAGGAAAAAATCTAAATGAACTTGGATTGGGCAAAAATAAATAGGTAGCCAAAACTATGAAGTATAATAGACAAAATCAATAAGTAGGATATCATCCAAATTAAAATAATTCACTCCAATAAGGACATTATTAGGAAAATGACAGGTAAAACAGAATAGGAGATAATACTTGCAAATATATAAGCATCAAAGGTCTTATAATTAGAATATTATAAAGAACTGCTAAAAATTAGTAACAAGTAAACTAAACAAATAAAATGGGAAAACATTTGAAGAGACACTTCAACAAATAAGATAAATTGGTGGCAATTAAGCATATGAAAAGATGCTCAACTTTATAAGCAATTGAGATATTCATTAAAGCTAAAATTATATATCACAACACACCTATTAGAATGGTTCCAATAAAAAAAAATCATATAAGTAAGTGATGAGATTATGTGTTACAGATACTTGGAAACCGTTTGGTGGTTTCTTAAAATGTTAAACATACAGTTAACGTAGTGCTGCTCTTAAGATTTTATCTAAGTGAAATGAAAGCATAGGTCTCTCAAAGACTTGTACATGAATATCCATAGCAGCTTATTTGTAGTATTCAAAACTGAAAACAGCCCAACTAGTTATATGATGAAACATCATACAACAACAAGAAATAACTTATTGCTCAGAATAACAGCATTGGAAAACAATCTCAAAATAATTATGCTGAGTTAAAAAAGACAAAAAAAGAGAATATAAAATATTATTATATTTATGTAAAATTCAACAAAATGCAAAAGGCATTTAGTGAAATTGAGACAACAGTGAAAGAAAGCAGATCAGTGGTTGCCTAGGGACAGGGATGGGCTAAGTAGAGAAGAAAGTAATACAAAGGGGAAAAAAGAAGTTTTTGGAGGGGACGGGTTTGGTAACCATTTTGATTGTGGTAAGGTGTTCAGGAAAATGTAAACATGGATTTATTTTTTAATTTAAGAAATGGAAAAGCATGTTTGGAGTGGAAGAATCCTCCAATAATTTAAGGTCTGGCAAGTGCTTGTCAACTTATTACTCAAATAGCTTTTCTTTAAAATGATACTAAATCAAAATGTTCAAGATTTTTTCTATTTAATGTTGTGTTGTCTTTTTTGCATTCTTGGTGATATTTTACAACTATTTCTTTGTATTCTACAAATATGCTTTTTTCTATACTATTAGTAATGTGCATCTCCAGTAAGGTCCTGCTTTTCAGTTTGCCAGTCCAGGAGCCTGATTCTGATGTGAACCACTTCTAGGCACAAATATGTGTCAGAAGTCTTAAATTTAAGGAACATTCTGGACTAGACACCTGCTGTTGGGAAAACAAAAAAGCGATGAGCAGTTATTGCAAATTTCAGTTGATAAGTCGAGGGCTCAAATGTACAAACTGAGTTTTTCCAGACTGTTCTGTTACCAGAAAGTTTCAACCAATTCCTGTCCTCAGTTCTTTTTTCCCAATACCGCTTCGTCCCTCAAGATTCCAGTCTAAAGTTGCATACCAACCCACAGTTGACTTTGGTGAAACTGCTTCCTTTCTGGAAAGGTAAGTCATGTGCAGAACAGGCTGAGGTAAAACTCAGCAGTGGTTGAGAATAAACTTTGGCCTGGTCCTGGAGAGTTTAGGAGATGCTGAGAAAGAAAAAAAAGAAAAAACTTTTAAAGTAATTTTTAGCAATAAATTATTAATATTTTTATTTAAGGTAGTTGCATTTTTTAAACTGAATAGACAACAGTATAGGGTAAACATAACTTTTATAAGCACTGTGAAACCAACATATTCATCTGACTCACTTTATTGGTATTCATTTTATTGTGGCATTCTGGAACCAAACTTGAAATACCTCCAAGGTACATCTGTATGTGGTCAGGTGGGTTTGCTCTCTGTTGTGTCAAAGATGGTCAGTGGCAGCGCTAGCCTCAGAGTCCACTAGGCTTTTAAACAAGCATGTTGCATCTGCATGTGTGGGATAAATGATGTGAAAACCAATAGATCCTGCCGAGCAGGCTGCAAGCAAGAGGTGTGTTTTTTTTTTTTTTTTTGACCAAAGTAATCATCTTGCTTGGAACATCTTTTCATTCTAGGCCCTGCCCTCTGTGCTGAGCCTGAGTCCAAAATTTACCTCACAGAGAACTCAAAGCCAAAGCTCAGATCCATGTGAGGTTGTCTAATTGTGGCATGGGACCCTGGGGAACAAACTCCAGAAGAGGGGGGAGGGTGTGAGGACAACAGTGAAATGAACAGAAGTTGAAAATAAATGTGGATAAATGGTGGTTTCTATGGTCACCAGATCATGAGTGGAATACACCACGTAGCCTTCTGAGAAGTAAAACCATCCTCAGGATATGAAGGGGGTTAAACTTCCAACAACTATGGAAGGCAGAGGGTCAAATTATGCAAAGTTCCCTGCTTAGTAGATAGTCCCTCCCAGCCATGCCCTCTGTTGGCAGACAGTGAAAAAATTTTCCAGAGGAGGGCTCAGGCCATCAGTCCCTGGTTCATTTTCTGGTCCCAGACAGATATTCTTTAGGGAGAGGATTGGCCCCATGAGTTCTTTTCTTGAGATCAAATTCCCCTGAGCCAGTCAGAGTGCACCAAGGTTGCAGATGGCAGAGAACTCAGGCCTAGGCCAAGTCTTGCAGTGGCCATGCAATCTCTGAATGTGGTTTGGGGTGTTTATAGTAAGAAGAAAGGGAGAGTGAGTGAAAACTCTCTCACCCCTATAATCCCTAGGGGAAAACTAGAGCTTATGTAAGGAAGCCTGGGTATGCTCAGATATTATTATTGATATATTCTGAGGAGCAAATGTACGGCATGGGGAGGTTTCTGTGGTGCTATAGTTAACACGAAGCACAGCTAGTTGGTCCCAAGAAGTAACACAGAGTTTACGCTGGCCCCATCCCTTCTTCTCTCAGTTGAACCAGGGAGAAACAACTATGTGAACTTTCAGCATTCTTGCTCTGCATTCTCTGCCAGAGCACAGCAGGTTGGAGTGAGACACAGGGAATAAGACTGTACCTTTCTGCCATTGACACAACAAGGGGACTTTCACTGTTTTGCCATGGTTCAGGAGCGACAGAACAAGGGTCATTTTAGTTGACTCAGTTCCTCCCAGCCTACGTCTCATGTTGCTGTTCAGTCCCTAACTCATATCTGACTCTGAAACCCCATGGACTGCAGCATGCCAGGCTTCTCAAATTCCTATCCATTGTGTCGGTGATGACAACCAACTATCTCTTTCTCTCTTGTGCCCTTCTCTCGCTCTCAATCTTTCCCAGCATCAGGAACTTTTCCAATGAGTCAGCTCTTCACATCTGGTGGCCAAAGTATTGGGGCTTCAGCTTCATCTTCCAATGAATATTCAGGGGTGATTACCTTTAGGCTTGACTGCCTTGATCTGCTTGTTGTGCAAGAGACTCTCAAGTGTCTTCTCCAGCACCAAAATTCAAAAGCATCAATTCTTCAGCACTCAGCCTGCCTTTTGGTCCAACTCTCATATCCATACATGACTAATGGAAAAAACCATAGCCTTCACTAATACAGACATTTGTTGGCAAAATGATGTCTCTGCTTTTTAATGCCCTCTCTATGTTGTCACAGCTTTATTGCCAAGGAACAGGAGCTTTTCAGTTCGTGGCTGCAGTCAACGTCTGCTGTGATTTTAGAGCCCAAGAAAATAAAATCTACCACTGTTTCCAATTTTTCCCCATGCCATGAAGTGCATGATAGGACCAGATGCCTGGATGTTGAGTTTTAAGCCAGCTTTTCACTCTACTCTTTCACCCTGATCAGGAGGCTCTTTAGTTCTTTTAGTTCACTCTTATTACCATCAGAGTGAAATCATCTGTATACCTGAAGTTGCTAATATTTCTTCTGGCAATCTTGATTTCAGCTTGTGATTCATCCAGCCTGGCATTTCACATGATGTACTCTGTATATAACTTAAATAAGCAGGGTCACAAGCCTTTCCAATTTTGAAGAAGTCCATTCTTCCAGGTCTGGTTCTAACTCTTGCTTCTTGACCTGCATATATCTTTCTAAGGAGTCAGGTAAGGTGGTGTGGTATCACCATCCCTTTAAGTATTTTCCATAGTTTTTGTGTGTGTGTGTGTGTGTGTGTGTGTGTGTGTGTGTGTGTGTGTGAGATCCTCACAGTTGAAGGCTTTAACATAGTCAGTGAAGCAGAGGTAGATGTTTTTCTGGAATTCCTTTGCTTTTTATATGATTCAATGGATGTTGGCAATGTGGTCTCTGGTTTCTCTGCCTTTTCTAAATCCAGCTTGTACATCCAGAATTTCTTGGTTCACCTACTGCTGAAGCCTAGCCTGAGGATTTTTTAAATTATTTATTTTAATTGGAGGCTAATTACTTTACAATACTGTAGTGGTTTTTGCCATACACTGACATGAATCAGACATGAGTATACATGTGTTCCCCATCCTGAACCCCCCTCCCACCTCCCTCCCCACCCCATCCCTCTGGGTAATCCTAGTGCACCAGCCCTGAGCACCCTGTCTCATGCATTGAACCTGGACTGGCGATCTGCTTTATATATGATAATATGCATGTTTCAATGCTAGATCATCCAACCCTTGCCTTGTCCCAGAGGCCAAAAGACTGTTCTATACATCTGTGTCTCTTTTGCTGTCTCACATATAGGGTTATCATTACCATCTTTCTAAATTCCAAATATATGCCTTAGTATACAGTATTGGTGCTGTTCTTTCTGACTTACTTTACTCTGTATAATAAGCTCCAGTTTCATCCACCTCATTAGAACTGATTCAAATGTATTTTTTTAATGGCTGAGTAATACTCCATTATGTATATGTACCACAACTTTCTTATCCATTCATCTGCAGATGGACTCCATTGTGTATATGTACCACAGCTTTCTTATCCATTCATCTGCAGATGAACATCTGGTCGCCTGCCTCCATGTCCTTGTCTTTGTAAACAGTGCTGTGATGAACATTGGGGTACACATATCTCTTTCAATTCTGGTTTCCTCAGTGTGTATGCCCAGAAGTGGAACTGCTGGGTCGTATGGCAGTTCTATTTCCATTTTTTTTAAAGGAATCTCCACATTGTTCTTCAGAGTGGCTGTACTAGTTTGCATTCCCACCAACAATGTAAGAGGGTTCCCTTTTCTCCACACCCTCTCCAGCATTTATTATTTGTAGACTTTTGGATAGCACCCATTCTGGCTTGTGTGAGACAGTACCTCATTGTGGTTTTGATTTGCATTTCTCTGATAAGGAGTGATGTTGAACATCTTTTCATGTGTCTGTTAGCCATCTGTATGTCTTCTTTGGAGGAATGTCTGTTTATTTCTTTGGTCCATTTTTTTGATTGGCTCATTGATTTTTTTTGGAATTGAGCTGCAGGAGTGCTTGTATATTTTTGAGATTAATTCTTTGTCAGTTGCTTCATTTGCTATTGTCTTTTCCCGTTGTGAAGGCTGTCTTTTCACCCTGCTTATAGTTTCCTTCATTGCACAAAAGCTTTTAAGGCCCCATTTGCCTGGAAAATCCCATGGACGGAGAAGCCTGGTGGGTTGCAGTCCATGGGGTCATGAAGAATTGGACACGACTGAGAAACTTCCCTTTCACTTTTCACTTTCATGCATTGGAAAAGGAAATGGAAACCCCCTCCAGTGTTCTTGCCTGGAGAATCCCAGGGACGGGGGAGCCTGGTGGGCTGCCGCTTATGGGGCCGCACAGAGTCGGACACGACTGAAGTGACTCAGCAGCAGCAGCAGCAGCAGGCTCCATTTGTTTATTTTTTCTTTTATTTCCATTACTCTGGGAGGTGGGTCATAGAAGATCCTGCTGTGATTTATGTCAGAGAGTGTTTTGCCTATGTTTTCCTCTAGGAGTTTTATAGTTTCTGGTCTTATATTTAGATCTTCAATCCATTTTGAGTTTATTTTTGTGTATGGTGTTAGAAAGTGTTCTAGTTTCATTCTTTTAGAAGTGGTTGACCAGTTTTCCCAGCACCACTTGTTAAAGAGATTGTCTTTTCTCCATTGTATATTCTTGCCTCCTTTGTCAAAGATAAGGTATCCATAGGTGCATGCATTTATTTCTGGGCTTTCTATTTTGCTTCATTGATCTATATTTCTGTCTTTGTGCCTGTGCCATATTGTCTTGATGACTGTAGCTTTGTAGTATAGCCTGAAGTCAGGCAGGTTGATTCCTCCACTTCCATTCTTCTTTTTCAAGATTGCTTTGGCTCTAGAGCTTTTTGTATTTCCATACAAATTATGAAATTATTTGTTCTAGCTCTGTGAAAAATACCGTTGTTAGCTTAATAGGAGTTGCACTGAATCTATAGATTGCTTTGGGTAATATACTCATTTCCACTACACTGATTCTTCCAATCCATGAACATAGTATATTTCTCCATTTATTTGGGTCCTCTTTGATTTCTTTCATCAGCGTTTTATAGTTTTCTATATATAGATCTTTTGTTTCTTTAGGTAGATATATTCATAAGTATTTTATTCTTTTCGTTGCAATGGTGAATGGAATTGTTTCCTTAATTTCTCTGTTTTCTCATTGTTAGTGTATAGGAATGCAAGGGATTTCTCTGTGTTAATTTTATATCCTTCAACTTTGATACAGAGGAGCCTAGTAGGCTATAATCCATGGGGTCACAAAAAGTTGGACACAACTAAGAGACTTCACTTCGCTTCACAACTTTACTATATTCATTGATTAGTTCTAGTAATTTTCTGGTGGAGTCTTTTCCTGCTCTGATTGCTGTGGTCAAAATTTCCAAAACTATGTTGAATAGTAGTGGTGAGAGTGGGCACCCTTGTCTTGTTCCTGACTTTAGGGGAAATGCTTTCAATTTTTCACCATTGAGCATAATGTTTGCTGTGGGTTTGTCATATACGGCTTCTATTATGTTGAGGTATGTTCCTTCTATGCCTGCTTTCTGGAAGGTTTTTATCATAAATGGATGTTGAATTTTGTCAAAGGCTTTCTCTGCATCTATTGAGATAATCATATGGTTTTTATCTTTCAATTTGTTAATGTGGTGTATCACATTGATTTGTGGATCTTAAAGAATCCTTGCATCCCTGGGATAAAGTCCACTTGGTCATGATTTTTTTAATATGTTGCTGGATTCTGTTTGCTAGAATTTTGTTAAGGATTTTTGCATCTATGTTCATCAGTGATATTGGCCTGCAGTTTTCTTTTTTGTGTGGCATCTTTGTCTGGTTTTGATATTAGGGTGATGGTGGCCTCATAGAATGAGTTTGGAAGTTCACCTGCCTCTGCAATTTTCTGGAAGAGTTTGAGTAGGATAGGTGTTAGCTCTTCTCTAAAGTTTTGGTAGAATTCAGCTATGAAGCCGTCTGGTCCTGGGCTTTTGTTTGCTGGAAGATTTCTGATTACAGTTTTGATTTCTGTGCTTGTGATGGGTCTGTTAAGATTTTCTATTTCTTTCTGGTCCAGTTTTTGAAAGCTATACTTTTCTAAGAACTTGTCCATTTCTTCGAAGTTGTCCATTTTATTGGCATATAGTTGATGACAGAGTCTCATATGATCCTTTGTATTTCTGTGTTGTGTGTTGTGATTTCTCCATTTTTGTTTCTAATTTTGTTGATTTGATTCTTCTCCATTTGTTTCTTGATGAGTCTGGCTAATGGTTTGTCCATTTTACTTATCTTCTCAAATACCAGCTTTTAGCTTTATTGATTTTTTTGTATGGTCTCCTTTGTTTCTTTTGTATTTATTTCTGCCCTAATTTTTAAGATTTCTTTCCTTCTACTAACCCTGGGGTTCTTCATTGCTTCCTTTTCTAGTTGCTTTAGGTGTAGAGTTAGTTATTTATTTGACTTTTTTCTTGTTTCTTGAGGTAAGCCTGTAATGCTATAAACACTCCCCTTAGCATTGCTTTTACAATGTCCCATAGGTTTTGGATTGTTGTGTTTTCATTTTCATTCAGTTCTATGCATATTTTGATTTCTTTTTTTATTTCTTTTGTGATTTGTTGGTTAATCAGAAGCATGTTGTTTGGCCTCCATATGTTGGAATTTTTAATAATTTTTTTTCCTGTAATTGACATCTAATCTTACTGCATTATGGTCAGAAAAGATGCTTGGAATGATTTCAATTTGTTTGAATTTTCCAGGGCTATATTTATGGCCCAGGATGTTATCTATTCTGGAGAAGGTTCCGTGTGCACTTGAGAAAAAGGTGAAATTCATTGTTTTGGGGTGAAATGTCCTATAGATATTAAGTCTAATTGGTCCATTGTATCATTTATTTACTTTTTTACTGTCAAAATTTATTGTAAAATTCATGCAGTTAAAAACTCTTCAAAATAAAAGTATACTCCTTTGAAAAATTTTTTAGTGTACTAATCATAACATAAGTCCTTTTACTCTTTTCTGCTGCTGCTGCTAAGTCACTTCAGTAGTGTCCGACTCTGTGTGACCCCATAGACGGCAGCCCACCAGGCTCCCCCATCCCTGGGATTCTCCAGGCAAGAACACTGGAGTGGGTTGCCATTTCCTTCTCCAATGCATGAAAGAGAAAAGTGAAAGTGTTCTCCATNTCTGTGTGACCCCATAGACGGCAGCCCACCAGGCTCCCCCATCCCTGGGATTCTCCAGGCAAGAACACTGGAGTGGGTTGCCATTTCCTTCTCCAATGCATGAAAGAGAAAAGTGAAAGTGAAGTCGCTCAGTCTGTCCGACTGTTAGTGACCCCATGGACTGCAGCCCACCAGGCTACTCCGTCCATTGGATTTTCCAGGCAAGAGTACTGGGGTGGGGTGCCATTGCCTTCCCTGTTTACTCTTTTCAGGCAGCAACATTCTAAGAATCCATTGTGTACTAGTTGCTATGTGGAGAGAAAAATGAACCCTATATTTAAGGAGTTTAAAATACAAATGAGAACACAAGTGAGATCTGTTGTTTATGGGAAGAAAGCAAATATATTCTTGTAGATTTTGGCATGAAGAAAGATACCAGAGATGAATGCCACAAAAGCAGCTCCACTTGAAGCAGGTAAACTTAGTGATCAGAACAGAACAAGATTAACTAGGATAAACTCCCATAAAGAGATGCTGTACAGAGAAACATATCCTTTTCATGCTGATTATCTTAACAAGGTTTAATACATGTGATTATTTTTCAGTCTTTTCAGTTTAAATTGTCCAGGTAGCCATAAGGTCTGAAAACAGACAAATATAGATAAGCAGTTTATTCATCTTTACTCACGTCCATTGACTCAGTGATGCCATCCAACCATCTCATCCTCTGTTGTCCCCTTCTCCTCCTGCCCCCAATCCCTCCCAGCATCAGAGTCTTTTCCAATGAGTCAACTCTTTGCATGAGGTGGCCAAAGTACTGGAGTTTCAGCTTTAGCATCAGTCCTTCCAAAGAAATCCCAGGGCTGATCTTCAGAATGGACTGGTTGGATCTCCTTGCAGTCCAAGGGACTCTCAAGAGTCTTCTCCAACACCACAGTTCAAAAGCATCAATTCTTCGTCGCTCAGCCTTCTTCACAGTCCAACTCTCACATCCATACATGACCACAGGAAAAACCATAGCCTTGACTAGACGGACCTTTGTTGGCAAAGTAATGTCTCTGCTTTTGAATATGCTGAACTGAACTGAACCGATAATATGTTCAGTGTTCCTCACTAGCAGTTCATGGTTCAATAAGCAAATTTGCAATGAACAACATGCACTACCAAAAGGCATTCCCATCAGTCCTTGTACATTAATTTATAATGCATTGTTCCAGATGATTCAGGTCTAATTTTCACTGAATAAGCTTGCACCTTTTCTCATTTGCCTTTTGCTTCTCTTCTTTTCTCAGCTATTTGTAAGGCCTCCTCAGACAACCATTTTGCCTTCTTGCATTTCTTTTCCTTGGGATGGTTTTGATCAACACTTCTTGTACAATGTCACAAACCTCTGTCCATAGTTCTTTAGGCACTCTATCAGATCTAATCTATCGAATCTATTTGTCATTGCCACTGTATAATCATAAGGGATTTGACTTAGGTCATACCTGAATGGCCTAGTGGTTTTCCCTACTTTCTTTAAGTCTGAATTTTGCAATAAGGAGTTCATGATCTGAGCCACAGTCACCTCCTGGTCTTGTTTTTGCTGACTGTATAAAGCTTCTCCACCTTTGCCTGCAAAAAATACAGTCAATCTGATTTCAGTATTGACCTTCTGGTGGTAACCATGTATAGGGTCATCTCTTGTGTTGTTGGAAAAGGCTGTTCACTATAACTGGTGCATTCTCTTGGCAAAACTGTTAGCCTTTGCTCTGCTTCATTTTGTACTCCAAAGCCTAACTTGTCTATTACTCCAGGTATCTCATAACCTCCTACTTTTGCATTCCAGTCCCCTATGATGAAAAGGACATCTTTTTTGGTGTTAGTTCTAGAAGGTCTTATAGGTCTTCATGGAACCATTCAACTTCAGCTTCTTCAGCATTAGTGGTTGGGGCATAGGCTTGGATTACTGATATTGTAATGAATTTTGATACTGAATGGTTTGCCTTGCAAAGGAACAGACTTCATTTTGGCATTTTTGAGATTGCACCCAAGTACTGCATTTTGGGCTCTTTTGTTGACTATGAGAGCTACTCCATTTCTTCTAAGGGATTCTTGTCCACAGTAGTAGATATAATGGTCATCTGAATTAAATTAACCCTTTACAATCCATTTTAGTTGACTGATTCCTAAAATGCTGATGTTCACTCTTGCCATCTCCTGTCAGACCACTTCCAATTTACCTTGATTCATAGAACTAACATTCAAGGTTCCTATGCAATATTGTTCTTTACAGCATCAGACTTTACTTTCACCGCCAGACACATCCACAGCTGAGCATTGCCTCTTCATTCCTTCTGGAGCTATTTCTCCACTCTTCTCCAGCAGCATATTGGGCACTTACTGACCTGGGGATTTCATCTTTCTGTGTCATATCTTTTGCCTTTTCATATTGTTAAAGGTGTTTTCAAGGCAAGAATGCTGAAGAGATTTGCCATTCCCTTTTCCAATGGAACACGTTCAGCATATCCTAGGAGAAATAATCAAGGGAGCTCAATCTACTAGAAATATCATGTAGTCTCTGTTTCTAGACTTTGTGGTCACTGGTATTTTTTATAAGATTCACCTACTGTCAGTCTTATAAACATTTTTGCCATTTATATTATACCAGGAAAAAATGAATACTAAAAATGAGATAATGGAAAAAAAAAAGATTTATTTTGCTTCCAAATGATTCTACACCAGAACATTTTGCTGAAGTGAAGACTCTTTAAATGATACTCAGAATACATTACAAATTTGGTTTTAAAATAGATTTGAGTCTAGAACAGGACTCACTCACAATGATTCCAGTGGAAAAAATGAATACTAAAAATGAGATAATGGAAAAAAAAAAGATTTATTTTGCTTCCAAATGATTCTACACCAGAACATTTTGCTGAAGTGAAGACTCTTTAAATGATACTCAGAATACATTACAAATTTGGTTTTAAAATAGATTTGAGTCTAGAACAGGACTCACTCACAATGATTCCAGAACACAATTAGTAAGTGCAACAGTTAGGTGATGACTTCTTAATTTTTCAAGGGGATAAAGTTCTTCAAATACGGATGGAAATTAATCTCTAAGAGTTATTCTCCTTTATAGACTACAATATTATTGTCCGTATCATATACTTTTACTTTATAAAGAACTCCCACAGGAAGAAATTTATGTAGGTTTTCCAGATATATACGGCTACATTTTCTGTTGTGCTTACAATGTCTGTAAAATATGGCATATCTAAATCCAGATTCTTATGGTCAAGGGGCTTCATAATCGCCTTCTCCATATACTCTTTGAGGTCAGTCAAATTTGTGACCATTCCTGTAACAGGATCAATCTCTCCATGTACTGTCACCACAACTTTATAATTGTGCCCATGGCCATTTGGGTTGTTGCACTTCCCAAATAATTTCAAGTTTTCTTCATTACTAAGAAATTTGCTGTGGAGGCGGTGGGTTGTGCTGAAGGAGATGAAGCAGGACACTCGTGCCTGCCAGTGAGGGCCCAATCCTGCCCCGTTCATGGCTCCATAAGCCCAGGTCCCAGCCAGCATCTTAACCCCTTGGCTCACTGCCAGTCTGGGGTGGGCACCACTGTATCATTTAAAGTTCATTTTTCTTTGTTAATTTTCTGTTTAGTTGATTTATCCATAGGTTTAAGTGGCGTATTAAAGCCTCCCACTATTATTGTGTTATTGTATTTCCCCTTTCATACTTGTTCAGTTCAGTTCAGTTCAGTCAGTCATGTCTGAATCTTTGTGACCCCATGAATCGCAACACGCCAGGCCTCCCTGTCCATCACCAACTCCTGGAGCCTACTCAAACTCATGTCCATCGAGTCAGTGATGCCATCAAGCCATCTCATCCTCTGTCTCCCCCTTCTCCCCCTGCCCCCAATGCCTCCCAGCATCAGAGTCTTTTCCAATGAGTCAAGTCTTTGCATGAGGTGGCCAAAGTACTGGAGTTTCAGCTTTAGCATCAGTCCTTCCAATGAACACCCAGGACTGATCTCCTTTAGAATGGACTGGTTGGATCTCCTTGCAGTCCAAGGGACTCTCAAAAGTTTTCTCCAACACCACTTGTTAGCATTTGCCTTACATATTGTGGTGCTCCTATGTTGGGTGCATATATATTGATAATTGTTACATCTTCTTGGATTGATCCTTTGATCATTATGTAGTGTCCTTCTTCGTCTCTTTTCACGGCCTTTATTTTAAAGTCTATTTTATCTGATATGAATATTGCTACTCCTGCTTTCTTTTGGTCTCCATTTGCATGAAATATCTTTTCCCAGCCCTTCACTTTCAGCCTGTATGTGTCCCTTGTTTTTACGTGGGTCTCTTGTAGACAGCATGTATAGGGGTCTTGTTTTTGTATACATTCAGCCAGTCTTTGTCTTTTGGTTAGGGCATTCAACCCATTTATGTTTAAGGTAATTATTGATAAGTATGATCCCATCGCCATTTACTTTGTTGTTTTGGGTTTGAGTTTATACACTCTTTCTGTGTTTCCTGTCTAGAGAAGATCCTTTAGCATTTGTTGAAGAGCTGGTTTTGTGGCGCTGAATTCTCTCAGCTTTTGCTTGTCTGTAAAGCTTTTGATTTCTCCTTCATATTTGAATGAGATCCTTGCTGGGTACAGTAATCTGGGCTGTAGGTTATTTTCTTTCATCACTTTAAGTATGTCTTGCCATTCCCTCCTGGCCTGAGAGTTTCTATTGAAAGATCAGCTGTTATCCTTATGGGAATCCCCTTGTGTTTTATTTGTTGTTTTTCCCTTGTTGCTTTTAACATTTGTTCTTTGTGTTTGATCTTTATTAATTTGATTAATATGTGTCTTGGGGTGTTTTGCCTTGGGTTTATCCTGTTTGGGACTCTCTTGGTTTCTTGGACTTGAATGGCTATTTCCTTTGCCATTTTAGGGAAGGTTTCAATTATTGGATCCAGATTGCTACAGAACACAACACCTACAGCAAATATCATTCTTGGAATTACTGAAAGCTTTCTTTTGAGAGTTTCATCAAGTAAGAATGTCACTTTCACCCAGAAAATATAGTATGTGGAAAAAGAAGGAACAAAGTGCTTGGAAAGGAAGACATGAAACTGGCACTATTTGCAGATGATATAATTCTNGTGGTGCTGAATTCTCTCAGCTTTTGCTTGTCTGTAAAGCTTTTGATTTCTCCTTCATATTTGAATGAGATCCTTGCTGGGTACAGTAATCTGGGCTGTAGGTTATTTTCTTTCATCACTTTAAGTATGTCTTGCCATTCCCTCCTGGCCTGAGAGTTTCTATTGAAAGATCAGCTGTTATCCTTATGGGAATCCCCTTGTGTTTTATTTGTTGTTTTTCCCTTGTTGCTTTTAACATTTGTTCTTTGTGTTTGATCTTTATTAATTTGATTAATATGTGTCTTGGGGTGTTTTGCCTTGGGTTTATCCTGTTTGGGACTCTCTTGGTTTCTTGGACTTGAATGGCTATTTCCTTTGCCATTTTAGGGAAGGTTTCAATTATTGGATCCAGATTGCTACAGAACACAACACCTACAGCAAATATCATTCTTGGAATTACTGAAAGCTTTCTTTTGAGAGTTTCATCAAGTAAGAATGTCACTTTCACCCAGAAAATATAGTATGTGGAAAAAGAAGGAACAAAGTGCTTGGAAAGGAAGACATGAAACTGGCACTATTTGCAGATGATATAATTCTGTACACTAAATTCTACAGGTATTTACAGACAAATTGGTAGAATCAATAAAAGAGTTTAGGTGGCTGTTTATAGGATAAAATATTAACATTCAGAAGTCAGTTTTATTTACCAGCAACATATTTACAAAATGAAAATTTCAAAGGCAGTATTTGTAAAATATGAAGTGTCTAGGATAAAATGCTCTCTTATGGGAAAAATGAAATATTATTGGGACATATTAATGAAGTTTTTATTAAAAGGAAAGGCACATCATATCTGTTCAATAGCATTCTACATTATAGACAAGAAATCAAATCTAAAAGTGCAATGCAGTCATAATCGGAACCCTAAATGAGATTTTGGTTGAATTTTTTCTGATGAATTGATATTTGAATAGTATTCAAGAGAGGCAAAAAATAACCTAGACATTTTCAAAGAAAAAGGGAGAGTTGAGTGGCCTTTTCCAAATATCAGAACTTGCTGTAGAAGTGTAGGATGAATTTGTGGTATTTTAAGTAGACAGATAAATAGAGCCATGGTACTTAATAGAGAGTTCACAAACTAGCCCATACATAGGTAGATGTTTGATTTATGACACACACAGAACTGCAAATCAGTCAGAAAAGGGCAGACTTTTCAATAAGTGGTTCACTGAAACAATCAGATATCCACGTTAAAAAAAGAAAGAAAAGCTACTCAGCACTATACACAAACATCACTTTTAGGTGGATTACGACCTAACTGTGAGAGGCAAAACCATAAATATTTCAGAAGACAATATAGAGAATAGTTTCATGGGCCCAGGGCAGGGACAGATTTCTTGAAACAGAAAAGCACTAGCCATAAGGAAAAGAGTGATAAATTTTGACTATGCTATCATTATGTATGTTATATAAATAAGCATGTCTTAATTAAAGTCTGTTCACAAAGCACAGCACAGAAGAGAAAATACAAACAACAAAGTGAAAAATTATTTTAGCCACACATATAACCACCAATGGATTGGTATTTAAAACACATAAATAACTCACTATATCAGTAAAAACAAGATGGGGAATAGAATAGAAAAATGGTGAAAGAGTTGAACATGAACGGGATTTTCATAGGAGAAAATGTCCAAAATGTTCAAAAACGTGAGAATGTGCAAAAACTTAATAGTAGAGGAAAACAAGTAAATTAAATTCTGGCAATACTTGGTGTAGATGAAGATGTGCAGGCAGAGGAACTCTCTATGTTGCTGCTGGGAGTATAAATTGGTACAACCACTACAGAAAACAATTTGGCACCATATAGAAAAGCAGAAGATATGTATACTCTATGGGCAGTGACTCTGTTCTTGCATATATACCCAAGAGACTTTTAAACATGAGTCCCATGAAAAATGCCCAAGAATGTTCATTGCACCATTGTTCATGATTAAAAGCTAAAAACAGCCCCAGTGTTCATCCAGTGTAAAATGGTACAATCATATCACAATTACTTTGCTAAAATCATGCATTGAAATGCCAATCAATGATGGAGACAAAAGGTCTAAGGCTACTAGGCACAAGATAGATGCTGCTGCTGCTGCTAAGTTGCTTTAGTTGTGTCCAACTCTGTGCGACCCTGTAGATGGCAGCCCACCAGGCTCTGCCGTCCCTGGGATTCTCCAAGCAAGAATACTGGAGTGAGTTGCCATTTCCTTCAATGCATGGAAGTGAAAAGTGAAAGTGAAGTCACTCAGTTGTGTTTGACTCTTAGCGACCCCATGGACTGCAGCCTACCAGGCTCCTCCGTCCATGGGATTTTCCAGGCAAGAGTACTAGANACTGGAGTGAGTTGCCATTTCCTTCAATGCATGGAAGTGAAAAGTGAAAGTGAAGTCACTCAGTTGTGTTTGACTCTTAGCGACCCCATGGACTGCAGCCTACCAGGCTCCTCCGTCCATGGGATTTTCCAGGCAAGAGTACTAGAGTGGGGTGCCATTGCCTTCTCCAACAAGATGGATGAGTCTCTGAAATAAATATGATATAGAATTAAAGAACCAGGCCATAAAAGAGAACATGCAGTATGATTCCATTGACACAGCTCCAAATAAACTGTATTGCTTAGGAATGCATACAAAAGTTGTAAAGTCATGTTTATAAAAAAGCATTTTAGAAATGATTATCATAAAGTCAAGATAACAAGTATATCCATAGGGAAGGGTGTGGGTTGCGATTGGGAGGAACACCGGTGGTTGTATGCTGGAAGGTTGGCAACGTTCTATTTCTTGACTGTGGTCCTGGTTACGTTTGTTTACTTTTATAAGGGGCTTCCCTGGAATTATCTAAACCTGGCAGCTATGTTTTATGCACTTCTCTGTGCCTCAGACAGTATATTAAACGTCGAAAGCATATTAAAAAGCAGAGACAGGGAGGTAGTCCTAAGATGGTGGGTGAATAGGATGGGGAGACCACTTTCCCCCCTGCAAATTCATCAAAAGATCATTTGAACACTAAGAAAATTCCACAAAATAACTTCTGAACACTGGCAGAGGACACCAGGCACCCAGAAAGGCAGCCCATTCTCTTCAAAAGGAGGTAGGACAAAATATAAAAGATAAAAAGTGAGACAAAAGAGTTAGGGACAGATGTGGCTCAGAGGTTAAAGCGTCTGCCTGCAATGCAGGAAACCTGGGTTCGATCCCTGGGTTGGGAAGATCCCCTGGAGAAGGAAATGGCAACCCACTCCAGTATTCTTGCCTGGAGAATCCCATGGACAGAGGAGCCTGGTGGGCTACAGTCCACGGGGTCGCAAAGAGTCGGACACGACTGAGCGACTTCAGTTCAGTTCAGTTCACCTGTCTCAGGGAGGGAGTCATCAAGGAGGTTTCCAAACACCAGGAAACCCTCTCACTGGTGGGTCTGTGGGGAGTTTTGGAATCTCAGAGAACATCATAACTGGGAGGGGAAAAACAAACAAACAAACCAAAACCCCCACAAATTATGCACCTAACTGCAACTCCCAGTGGAGAAGTAGCCCTTTACACTCGCATCTGCCAGCTGCAAGTAGGGGCTGAACAGGAAGGCGTGGCTGGATGCTTAGGTTAAGGACCAGGCCTGAATACCCTGAGGGCAATCTCAGGGAGCTAATGTGAGATAGCAGCCCAAATTGTGGGATAGCCAGAGAGGGGAAAAAAAAAAAGAGAGAGAGAGAGAGAGAGAAAGAGAGAGAACTTTCCCATGAAAAGCTCTAAGGTACAGTCTAGCCAACTCACAGAACAAAGGACTGAGAGAACACCAGAGGAGAGCTAGTCAGCTGCAGACTAGCCCCTCCACCCACCAGCAGCTGAGAGGCAGGTGGGTGACAGCCAGAGTAGGAAGGTAGGCGCGATCTCGGCTCCAGAGATGGCATCCTCCACAAAACTGGGAGCAGGTTCTCAATTGCTAACAAGTCTTCCTGAGATCCTGGATGGTTGACATCTGCCAGAAGGGTTGCAGTCAGGGATTAGCTCCCCAGAGGAGACACATGGCACACCTGAGATGGTACTCTCATGGTGCACCCAGGAAACCGAGGGGCTGGAACTTGGAGGTGATAAGATGCACCACCCACCTGGGAGAGTGTGCTCGCCAAGCACCTGGTCGGCTAAGCTGCTCAGGCCTGGGAAGGGCACAAAATGCAGGCCCAAATGAGTCTGTACCTTTGTGGAGTAACTGAGAAACTGAATTCGAGTGGCTTAGACCTGTGAAATGCATGGAACCCAGGGCTCGCTTTAAGACAATTCCCCTGCAGAGCAACCTGGAGCCTGAACAGTGTAGACTGGGAAAGCACATGCACCATGAGCTGGGGCAAACCCAGTGTGGCCCAGACACTGCAAGCAATCCCCCAAAATGCCAGTGATATTTGTTTGCAACGTCCCTCTTCCCTGGTGGCTCAGATGGTAAAGTGTCTGCCCGCAGTGTGGGAGACCTGGGTTCAATCCTTGGGTTGGGAAGATCCCCTTGAGAAGGAAATGGCAACCCACTCCAGTACTCTTGCCTGGAAAATTCCATGGGCAGAGGAGCCTTGTAAGCTACAATCCACGGGGTCACCAAGAGTCGGACACGACTGAGCCACTTCATTTCACTTCACTTCTTCCCTCTCCACAGCACAACTGAACAAGTGAGCCTCAATAAGTGACCACCTTCGCCTCCTTGTGTCAGGGAGGAAATTAGACACTGAAGAGACTTGCAAACAGAGGAACCCAAAATAAACAAAGAAGAGGGAACCACTTTGGAAGTGACAGGTGCAACAGATTAAAGCCCTGTAGTTAGCACTGACTACATTGGAAGGGGTCTTTAGACCTTAAGAAGTATAAGCTGACAAGGAACTATCTGAAACTGACCTGGTCCCACACCTCCCTCAATAGCTCCAGAGAAATTCCTATATATTTTTTACTATTATCATTTTTTAATTAAAATTTTTTAAGTTCTTTATTACTCCTTTAACTTTCATTTTTATAACCTATTACCTTGCAAAAAAAAGACCTTATTTTTAAAGCAAATTTCATATATATATATTTATAATTTTTGTGATTTTTAAAAATATTGTATTTTTTGAGAGCCTAACCTCTAGATTTTTAATCTTTGCTTTGTGGTATTTGTTATCAATTTTGTACCTTTAAGAATTCAATCTTCAGTACCCATTTTTACTTAGGAGTGAGATTACTGGCTTGATTGCTCTCTCCCCCTTTTGACTCTCCTTTTTTCCCCCCAGGTCACCACTATCTCCTCCCTCCTCTTTGTCTTCCTACCCAACACTGTGAATCTCTTTGGGTGTTCCAGGCTGTGGAGAACAATTGGGAAACTGATTACTGGCTAGATCTGTCTCTCTCCTTTTGACTTCCCCTCTTCTCCTCCTGGTCACCTCTATCTTCTTCCTCCCTCTTCTCTGTGTAACTCTGTGAACCTCTCTGAGGGTTCCAGACTGTGGAGAGCACATAAGGAAATGATTACTGGCTAGACTGCTCTCTCCCCTTTTGATTCAGCCTCTTCTCCAAAGACTCTGATGCTGGGAGGGATTGGGGGCAGGAGGAAAAGGGGACGACAGAGGATGAGATGGCTCGATGGCATCACCGACTCGATGGATGTAAGTTTGAGTGAACTCCGGGAGTTGGTGATGGACAGGGAGGCCTGGCGTACTGTGATTCATGGGGTCACAAAGAGTCAGACATGACTGAGCAACTGAACTGAACTGAACTTCTCCTCCTGGTCACCTCTATCTTCCTCCTCCCTCTTCTCTTCTCCATGTCACTCTGTGAACCTCTCTGGGTGTCCCTCACTGTGGAGTCTTCACTATTAACCTAGATGTTTTATCATCGATGCTGTATGGATGGAGAAGTCTTGAGGCTACTGTAAGAATAAGACTGAAAGCCAGAGACAGAAGGCCTTAATCAAAAACTTGAGAACACCAGAAAACTTCTGACTCTAGGGAACATTAATCAATAAGAGCTCACCAAAAGCCTCCATACTTACACTGAAACCAAGCTCCACCCAAGAGCCAACAAGTCTCAGAGCAAGACATACCAAGCTAATTTTCCAGCAAGACAGGAACATAATCCTAAGCATTAAAATATAGGCTGCCTAAAGTCACAACAAAGCCAAAGACACCTCAAAACTCATACTGGACACTTCATTGCACTCCAGAGAGAAGAGACCCAGCTCCACCCACCAGAACAGTGACATAAGATTCCCTAACCATGAAACATTGATAAACCACTCGTCCAACCCCACTCACAGGGAGAAACATCCACAATAAAGAAGAACCACAAACTTCCAACATACATAAAGGACACCCCAAACACAGCAACCTAAACAAGATGAAAAGGCAGAGAAATATTCATTAGGTAGGAGCATGATAAATGCCCACCAAACCAAAGAGGAGGAGATAGGGAGTCTACCTGAAAAAGAATTCAGAATAATGATAGTAAAGATGATCCAAAATCTTGAAAACAAAATGGAATTACAGATAAATAGTCTGCAGACAATGACTGAGAAGGTGCAAGAAATATTTAACAAGGACCTACAAGAAATAAAAGAGTCAATCAATAATGAATAATGCAATAAATGAGATCAAAAACACTCTGGAGGGAACCAACAGTGGAATAACTCAGGCAGAAGATAGGATATGTGGGGTGGAAGATAAAATGGTGGAAATAAATGAAGCAGAGAGGAAAAAAGAAAAAAATATGAAAGGAATAAGGACAACCTCAGAGACCTCTGGGACAATGTTAAACACCTCAACATTCAAATTACAGGAATCCCAGAAGAAGACAAAAAGAAAAGCCATGAGAGAATATCTGAGGAGATAATAGTTGAAAACTTCCCTAAAATGGGGAAGGAAATAGCCACTCAAGTCCAAGAAACCAAGAGAGTCCCAAACAGGATAAACCCAAGGCAAAACACCCCAAGACACATATTAATCAAATTAACAAAGATCAAACACAAAGAACAAATATTAAAAGCAACAAGGGAAAAACAACAAATAACATACAAGGGGATTCCCATAAGGATAACAGCTGATCTTTCAATAGAAACTCTTCAAGCCAGGAGGGAACGGCAGGACATACTTAAAGTAATGAAAGAGAAAAATCTACAACCCAGATTACTGTACCCAGAAAGGATTTCATTCAGATATGAAGGAGACATCAAAAGCTTTACAGACAAGCAAAAGCTTAGAGAATTCAGCACCACCAAACCAGCTCTTCAACAAATGCTAAAGGAACTTCTCTAAACAGGAAACACAGAAAGGTGTATAAACTCGAACCCAAAACAACAAAGTAAATGGCAATGGGATCATACTTATCAATAATCACTTTAAACGTAAATGGGTTGAATGCCCTAACCAAAAGACAAAAAGACTTGCTGAATGGATACAGAAACAAGACCCCTATATATGCTGTCTACAAGAGACCCACCTCAAAACAGGGGACACATACAGACTGAAAATGAAGGGCTGGAAAAAGATATTTCATGCAAATGGAGACCAAAAGAAAGCAGGAGTAGCAATATTCATATCAGATAAAGTAGACTTTAAAATAAAGGCTGTGAAAAGGGACAAAGAAGAACACTACATAATGATCAAAGGATCAATCCAAGAAGATGTAACAATTATCAATATATATGCACCCAACGTAGAAGCAACGCAATATGTAAGGCAAATATTAACAAGTATGAAAGGTGGAATTAACAATAACACAATAATAGTGGGAGACTTTAATACCCCACTCACACCTATGGATAGAACAACTAAACAGAAAATTAACAAGAAAAGACAAACTTTAATTGATACAATGGACCAATTAAACCTAATTGATATCTATATGACATTTCACCCCAAAACAATGAATTTCACCTTTTTCTCAAGTGCACACGGAACCTTCTCCAGGATAGATCACATCCTGGGCCATAAGTCTTGCCTTGGTAAATTCAAGAAATTTGAAATCATTCCAAGCATCTTTTCTGATCACAATGTGGTAAGATTAGATGTCAGCTAAAGGGGAAAAAAAAAAAAAACTATTAAAAAATACAAACATATGGAGGATAAACACCCTACTTCAAAATAACCAACAAATCACAGAAGAAATCAAAAAAGAAATCAAAATATGCATAGAAACGAATGAAAATGAAAACACAACAACCCCACACCTATGAGATTCAGTAAAAGTGGTACTAAGGAGAAGATTCATAGCAATACAAGCTAACCTCAAGAAACAAGATAAAAATCAAATAAATAATGTAACTCTACACATAAAGCAATGAGGAAAAGAAGAAAGGAAAAACCCCAGGGTTAGTAGAAGGAAATAAATCTTAAAAATTAGGGCAGAAATGAAAAAGAAACAAAGGATGCCATAGCAAAAATCAACAAAGCTAAAAGCTCTTTTTTTGAGAAGATAAATAAATAGACAAACCATTACCCAGACTCATCAATAAAAAAATTGAGAAGATTCAAATCAGCAAAATTAGAAATGAAAATGGAGAAATCACAACAGACAACACAGAAATATAAAGGATCATGAGACTACTATCATCAATGATAGGCAAATAAAATGGACAACTTGGAAGAAATGGACAAATTCTTAAAAAAGTATAACTCCAAAACTGAACCAAGAAGAAATAGAAAATCTTAACAGATACATCACAAGCACAGAAATCGAAACTATAATTAGAAATCTTACAACAAACAAAAGCCTGGGACCGGACGGCTTCACAGATGGATTCTATCCAAAATTTAGAGAAGAGCTAACACATATCCTATTCAAACTCTTTCAGAAAATTGCAGAGGAAGGTAAACTGTCAAACTCATTGTATGAGGCCACCATCACCCTAATACCAAAACCTAAGACAAAAATGCCACAGAAAAGGAAAGTATAGGCAAAAATCACTGATGAACATAGACACAGAAATCCTGAACAAAATTCTAGCAAAAAAAATCCAACAAAATATGAAAAAGATCATACCTCAAGATCAAGTGGGCTTTATCCCAGGGATGCAAGGATTCTTTAATATTTGCAAATCAATCAATGTTATATACCACAAATTGAGAGATAAAAACCATATGATATTCTCAATAGTTGCAGATAAAACTTTTGACATAATTCAACATCCATTTATGATAAAAAAAAAAAACCCTCCAGAAAGCAGGCATAGAAGGAACATACCTCAACATATTACAAGCCATATATGATAAACCCACAGGAAACATTATTTCTTAATGGTGAAAAATTGAAAGCATTTCCCCTAAAGTCAGGAATAAGACATGGGTGCCCACTCTCACCACTACTATTCAACATAGTTTTGGAAATCTTAACCACAGCAATCAGAGAAGAAAAAGAAATAAAAGGAATCCAGATTGGAAAAGAAGAAGTAAAACTCTCACTGTTTGCAGATGCTATGATCTGAAAACATGAAAATGCAGATGATATGATCTGTTTTCTACACAGAAAACCTTAAAGCTAATCAATGAATATGGTAATATTGGAGGATATATAATTAACACACAGAAATCCCTTGCATTCCTATACACTGAGAAAACAGAAAGAGAAATTAAGGAAACAATTCCATTCACCACTGCAACAGAAATAATAATATACTTAGGAATAAATCTACCTAAAGAAACAAAAGATCTATATATAGAAAACTATAAAACACTGATGAAAGAAATCAAAGATGACACAAATAGATGGAGAAATATACCATGTTCATGGATTGGAAGAATCAATCTAGTGAAAATGAGTGTACTACCCAAGGCAATCTATAGATTCAATGCAATCCCTATTAAGCTACTAATGATACTTTTCAGAGTACTAGAACAAATAATTTCACAATTTGTATGGAAATAGAAAACACCTCTAATAGCCAAAGAAGTCTTGAGAGCAAATAATGGAACTGGAGGAATCAACCAGCCTGACTTCAGAGTATACTACAAAGCTATAGTCATCAAGACAGTGTGGTACTGGCACAAAGACAGAAATATAGATCAATGAAGCAAAATAGAAAGCTCAGAGATAAATACATGCACCTATGGACACTTTATCTTTGACAAAGGAGGCAAGAATATACAATGGAGAAAAGACAATTTCTTTAACAAGTGGTGCTGGGAAAACTGGTCAACCGCTTCTGAAAGAATGAAACTAGAACACTTTCTAACGCCATACACAAAAATAAACTCAAAATGGATTAAAGATTTAAATGTAAGACCAGAAACTATAAAACTCCTAGAGGAGAACATAGGCAAAACACTCTCTGACATAAATCACAGCAGGATCCTTTATGACCCACCTCCCAGAGTAATGGAAATAAAAGAAAAAAATAAACAAATGGGACCTAATTAAACTTAAAAGCTTTTGTGCAATGAAGGAAACTATAAGCAGGGTGAAAAGACAGCTTTCAGAATGGGAGAAAATAATAGTAAATGAAGCAACTGACAAAGAATTAATGTCAAAAATATAGAAGCACTCCTGCAGCTCAATTCCAGAAAAATAAATGACCCAATCAAAAAATGGGCCAAAGAACTAAATAGACATTTCTCCAAAGAAGACATACAGATGGCTAACAAACACATGAAAAGGTGTTCAACATCACTCACTATCAGAGAAATGCAAATCAAAACCGCAATGAGGTACCATCTCACATCGGTCAGAATGGGTGCTATCAAAAAGTCTATAAACAATAAATGCTGGAGAGGGCGCAGAGAAAAGGGAACCCTCTTACACTGTTGGTGGGAATGCAAACTAGTACAGCCACTGTGGAGAACAGTGTGGAGATTCCTTAAGAAATTGCAAATAGAACTGCCTTATGACCCAGCAATCCCACTGCTGGGCATACACAC
>SJYX01006008.1:4824-18356 GCA_006410675.1 Oreotragus oreotragus
AAACCACTTGTCACACACAACAGTTTCAATATTTAATAGAGGATTATTTGACTTATTTTCAATATGCAGTCATTAAAAGAAAGAAAGAGACACAGTAGAGAAAAGTAACAGCACATGCATCACCAAATTGGGCTGACCAACGTCCACGCGTAAACAGTGCTGGGAAGTCCCTTGCTAACAGCAGTCTGGAGTCCTAACTGGAAAAAGGGCAGAGCGCATCCGCTCCATGGGTGAAATTTCAAGTTGCAGTTTTGGGGACTCCCACTTATAATCCCAGGCCACAAACTGATACTATCATTATTAGTTTGTGTGCTGAAATGCAGCTCTGTTTTTTTTGTGTGTGTGTGTGTTTTTTTTTTTTTAACTTTTACAATGCTGTTTGTTTCACCTTGTGAGTCATAGGATTTCATTTGATCTTAAGGAGTTAGCCAGACCTCCAGGGGCTCAAGAATTCCAAGACCCATTCCCTTTCTTATCTAAAATGCCATCTTACTTGCTGTGCTTGCAGGCAGGCAGAGTATCTGGGCAGTGTCCAGGTCAGAAGCAGGTAAGAGGCCTGCTCTCCTGCTTCTGAAAGCTGAACAAGACTTCCTCCATTTTAATTTCCCTACCAGGCACATGAAAACTATCAAGCAACTTTAGCGCAGAGTCTGAAACAGTTTCCTTCTCTAGAAAAGCCAGATTTCAACCAGACAGTATTTTCTAAATATCTTCTCCAGAGAGCCACCTGGGAGAAATGCCTCCAGGTTTGGCATTCATGTGCTCTTACCTCATATGAAAGAAGAGTTCACGTGTGAATACTGTGTGTGAGGTTTTTTTTCAATTGTAGTAACTGGCTGGTATCATGATTTGTAACCACTCACTTTGCTTATTTTAATTACTTCATGCATGCTATGCTAGCATTTGTGACACTGGTTTTCATCTCAGATTGAATTTTAATAAAATAAAGGAAATTGCATTGTACAATGCATGTGTGCCACATAAGTAATTGCTGTGTCAGTCAAATACACTCTCAACAGAACCATCTTCCAACCACACAGAGCAAACAAAAACGGAGTTAGGAGGTGCACAAAAAACTTTTTACAAATCTGAGGAATGAACTTACTGGATGAGCAAGAGACTGTATATTTCAGTGGCAAAGTGTCTTTTCTCTCTCACTAGGTAATTAAGCTTGGAAAAGGAATATCTTGTATGGCCATGATTAGAGATTGGTTTTATTAACCCTAAAAAACAGGCTTTGAAGCTCAGTAAATACTTTAGAAAGGACAGATTTGAAGGTAATCAATGGGTTTCTCTTTCACATTCTGTGCTGCATTTTATAGGAAGCTCAAACTCCTGGCAGATCATATCACCAGGTCAGCATCACGTGGCAGGTGACTGAAAGGTTTTGCTGTGGGAAAGTCGAAGTTTTAAGAAAGATGAAACTTATAGAGTATAGTGTCTCAACTAAGCTCAGCAGAAAAAGAAAAAAAGCATTGTTACCTTCTCAGTGTACCTTTTAGATCCGATATGTGTGTATAAATGATAATAATAATTAATATTCGATCAATAATAATGGTATCAAATGCTTATATATTATTTGGGGCTTATGAGTTTTTGAAAATGTGCATATATGTTTATTTTTAATGTGATATAGCATACATAGCATAAAATATACTGTCTTGCTCATTTTTAAGTGTACAGTTCAATGGCACTAAGTACATTCACATTGTTATGTGGGACTATCACTACCATCTAATTCCAGAATTATTTTCATCTTCTCAAATTGAAACTCTGTGTCCATTAAACAATAATTCCCCATTCTCTCCCTCCCTTCAGTCCCTAGGAATCACCATTTGACTTTCTGTCTCTATTAATTTGACTACTCTACATACCTCCTGTAAGTGGATTCATATAATAGTCATACTTTTGTATCTAGCTTATTTCATTTAGCATAATTTCCTCATTTATCCATGTCATAGCATGTGTCAGAATTTCCTGCCTTTTAAAAAAATGTTATTATTTTTTATTTGGATATATTTGCTTTACATTGTTATATTAGTTTCTTCTGTACAAAAAAGTGAGTTAGCTATATGTATACCTATATTCTCTCCCTCTTGGACCTCCACCCCTTTAGGTCACCTCAGAGCACTGAACTGCAAGCTCCCTGCACTAATCAGCAGGATCCCATTAACTATCTGTTTTACACATGGAAGTGCACATATGTCAATTCCAGTCTCCGAATTCATTCTACCACCTCTACTCCGTGTCTACCCATCTGTTCTCTATGCCTGTGTCTCTATGCCTGCCCTGAAAAAGGATTCATCTGTACCATTTTTCTAAATCCACATATATGCATTAATATATGATATTTCATTTTCTCTTTCTGACTTCCTTCGCTTTGTATAACAGATTATAGGTCCATCCACATCATTACAAATGACCCAATATCATTCCTTTTTATGTATGAGTAATATTCCGTTGCATATATGTAGCACTCTTTATCCATTCACCTGTTGATGGACATTTAGGTTGCTTCCATGTCCTGGTTATTGTAAATAAGGCTGCAGTGAACATTGAAGTGCATGGTGTCTTTTTGAATTATGGTTTTCTCAGGGTATGTGTCCACTAGTGGTATGGCTGGGTCATATTGTAAGGCTGAGTAATATTCTGTTTTATAAACATAGCACGCTTTGTTTATCCATTCATCTGCCCATGGACATTTGGTTTGTTCCTGCCTTGTGTGCTTTTTATATATTAAATATTCTAATCCTCACAATATCTCAGGAATATAGATAGCTTTATTCTTCCCAATCTATGATAAGAAAACTGAAGCATAAGTAAATCACAGCTGGGAGGCTCTGGAGCCAATATTCCACTGTAGGCTAAGTAGGTCTTCGTTGTTGTTTAGTCGCCAAGTCATGTCCAGTTCTTTTGTGACCCCATGGACTGTTGCTTGCCAGACTCCTCTGTCCATGTGATTTCCCAGGCAAGAATACTGGAGTAGGTTGCTATTTCCTTCTCCAGGGGACCTTCCCAACTCAGGGATCAAACCCACGTGTCCTACACTGTGAGGTGCATTCTTTACCACTCAGCCACCAGGGAAGCCTAAATTGGTCTATGTCTCTGCTTTAAACCATTATCCACCCCACTACTTATTTCAAATGATTCAGGAATGTAAATACAATATGTACCAGTTAGACATTCCTTGATATAATACTCTAAGGCCAAGTTTGTGACTTCATTTGTACAGGTTGTAAAAGTTCCAAGGAGTAGTCAGTTTGACAAATGAGTCCCATAGCAACATGTTTGTAAAGAATCCCATTACTTCAAAATAAATAGTTTTCTATTCTAGGGGTGATACAGTGTTTTTTTTCCTTTTCAGGGAGTCCTCTTAATTGGATGGTATAGCCTTGAGTATAACTAGATAGGGTGTGAGAAAGTCTTTAAAAATAATAATAATGAGAGCTACCATTTATTCAGCCTACTCTATGCTGGTCACTTTACCTGCATCGTCTCAGGTTCTCACAGTGCTTTGTAAAAGGTTGCCCTCCTGTTGGCTTTGTATCCATGCTCTTTCTGCTTATGCTGTCTCCTCGGAGGGAGAAAACTGAACGTGAAACCATCAGTTGCCTATCACACACATTTTCTTTACAAATTGCTTTTTCCAAATATAGTTTTGGAATTTTAACATTTGTTAAGTGTATGCCTTTGACATGAAATGATACCACCTTTCATATATGGATATCACCTGGTTTATTCAGTAAAGTAACTTGGCCACAGTTTCCACTAGCTATTTGTAAAACTCTTGCCATGGACTGAGCTATGTCCTCTCCAGTTTCAAATGTTGAAACCCTCATGTTCAATGTGATGCTATTTGAAGATAGAGCCTTTAGGAGAGAATTAGTTTAGATGAGTTTGTAAGGGTGGGGCCCTCATGATGTGATTAATGCACTACTAACAAGAGACACCAGTGAGTTCACTCTCCCTCTCTTGCTCACAGAAAGTGGGGGTCATATGACCACATGGTGAACAGGCAGCCATCTGCAACCTAAGGGGAAAGTCTTCACCGGGAGCCAACCATGCTGGCATCCTGGTCTTGGACTTTGATTCCAAAATTGTGAAAAAATGGATTTCTGTTAAGACACCTAGTCTGATAATTTGTTATGGCAGCATGAACAGACTAAGACAACTGTGAACATACATAAAGGCATGTTCTCAGTTTATAATAACATAGTAATCAGTAATATTTGTTTGTGATTTACTCTGAAACTTGTCCTAAGTTTAGTTTATATAACTAGTCTTTTTACAGTGTGTGTGTGTGTGTGTGTGTGTGTGTGTGCACGTGTGCATGTGCACAGGGACACACGTGGATGTTGTGGCATGGTTATATTATCCCCATTTTATAGAAAGGAAAATTGAAATGTAGAGAGGTGGGAAATTACTTGTGCACAAACACATAATTAGTTAAAAAACAGAATCCATATCCAAACCCAAGCAGTTTCTAACTCCAAAATCTGTTCTATTAACTATTATAAGACTGGCACCAATTTTCTCTTTAACTCTTCTAAGAAATGTGAAGCACTACACGGACACCTACACATACAGTTTTCCTTAGAGTAAATGCAGATTTCACTAGGAAGTCTGTCAATAAGCAAATCTGTCTGTCTAGTCCTTGTATTACTAAAGTTAATTCATACAGTTATTCTCATTGACAAATCTAAAAACCAAGAAGGATGCTGCTTCATTTAAAAAAGTCCATTGTATAAAACATTAAATTTTGGAAAGCTGTGACGGGTAGAAACATCTCTTGGAGTGCAGCTTCTCTCTTCACAGAGCAGCAAAGAGTGGCCTCATGAAGCTTTTGACTTCAGTGCAGTTTACCTTCCTCTGACCCAGACTGCTATTTCTGGCCACCTTTTTCCATTCACTCCCACTAATGCAGGCCCTTGCCTTTTTCAGTCACAGCTTGGGGTCCTTGCACTCAGATATTCCTCCGCCTAAACATATGTACATTATTAAATTGGAAAGAATCTGAGAATCTGAGCTCAGCTTCATCCTCAACAAGGCCATCGTGTACAGACACGCTAGACCCCCCGCGGTTTAGGACACACGTTTCCAGGTTCTCTGAGGACTCATACTGATCATGCTCTCGTCCTCACAGAGCTCCAGGACCGCACGCTCAGAGGAGGACCGCGATGGCCTGTGGGACGCCTGGGGCCCGTGGAGCGAGTGCTCACGCACCTGCGGCGGAGGGGCCTCCTACTCGCTGAGACGCTGCCTCAGCAGCAAGTAAGTCCTGAACGCACAGGTTCCCTTGCAAGACGCCAAGGGAGCAGGTTGGAGCCGTACTTTGGGGGTAAAAAGCGTAGCATTTTGTTGCGCGCAAATCCGGAGTGACAGAATGAAAGGCAGGCCCAAAGAATTAAATATGACCATCTCCTGCTAGGTATTTAGATGTCCTTATGTGATAAGCTATACAGAATTTATCTCATTCACCAAGCAAATTTTCTTATGTTTTCATGTTAGAACTGGAAGGAGAATATATTATTAGAAATGAGTTCTCAAAAATTGATGTAGTGTCTGTAGCTCCATAATTTATTATACTTTTCTTACCGTCTTAACAACTGTGGTGACCAATAAAAATATTAGTGGTAATAGCCTATTATGTTATTCTAATGTTACCGGTAGTTTGAAAATGAAGGCTATATGATTTTTTAGATGTTTTAATGGTCAGAAGTTCCCCAAAGTCATTCAGTTTCCTGAATGATGAGTTGTGCATATAAGAAAATTTGGAAAAATAGAAACTGCTGTGGAAATTGGGATGTGAATAGTGGGAGCGATGATGAAAGGGTCAGTAAGAGTGGCTCACAGTTCCTAAGCTGAAAGGAAAAGGCTTGGGGTGTTGGACTGGGAAGTCTTTACTTAGAATAATGATAAGTCAAAACTTCTTGAGCTGTGTGGTCTATGATTAGATTTTTCTCCAAACTATAAAATACAAAGTACTATGGTAATATTTTTAATGAAAGATTTTGACAATGAAAAGTATTATATATGGCAAGGAAGAGGTTTGATAAAAATTATTCTATATTATGGGTCTTCCCTGGTGGCTCAGAGGTTAAAGTGTCTACCTGGAATGCAGGAGACCAGGATTCGATCCCTGGGTCAGGAAGATCCCCTGGAGAAGGAAATGGCAACCCACTCTAGTATCCTTGCCTGGAGAATCCCATGGGGGGAGGAGCCTGGTAGGCTACAGTCCATGGGGTCACAAAGAGTCAGACACGACTGAGTGACTTCACTTTCACTTTTTCACTTTCATTCTATAATATGTGAAACAGAGGAAGGACAAATTATGCATCTGCTGATTTTTCTAGACTTTTCATAAGCAATAGAAAGTGATGAGATGTAGTTTCAGGAAAACATCAATTTATTCTAATTAGAGTGAGAATTTTTTGAAATCAGGGTCCAAGTCTTACTTTTTTCCATATCCTCCAGGTCTGCACAGAATCTGAGAGATAGTGAAAGCTCGATAGACGCTTCTTCACTGGATCCATTGATAACTAGAGATCATTTTGGTTCCACAGAGGCCCCAGTGTAAATAACATACTCTGGGAAACATGACTAAAAGCCATAACTTGAAAGTTACCAGATCATTTCTGGCATTTAGCCATTCTGGTTTGGGTCTACCCTGAAGATGAGCCTGTTGGTTGAGTCAACTAGTGAGTTTGTCTGTCTTCTTTGTAGGCCAGCTTCATATCAAACCAGATCTGTGAGCTAAACAGAAAGAATAAATCTTTCATCCTTATGAATTCACCTGTTCTCTTAATCTTGAATATCAAAACTTTGTAAATCCTCACTACATGTTGCTGCATGGTGGACTGTGAGACATAACTGAAAATAAATGTACACAGTAAAGCCAAAATGTACAAATCTGGAATATTCCTATTATACAGTTTCCCCAAATTAGCATGCTGAAATATTCTATAGGGATGGGCCAAAACATGTGTCTCACACAGCTGGTAAGGAATGTATGGGAAATTTCATATTGGGTCAGTAATGTAAATGTTACATTGTGAGCATCCTGTACTGAACGAGAGACTGAGAAACAGCTTCAGGAATGAATTAAAACCACAGGCAAAAGTCTGTCATTTGGCAAATCATCAAACATGGATGTCCTGTGAAATTCAAAACTACCATGTTTGTCACCTAGTATATTAAAACCCCAGTCATTAAGATTTTAAGATACTTCATTGTAAAGCAGAAACTAGCACAACATTTTGCAAAGTACTCCAATTTTAAAAAAGAAAATCTTCTTAAAGAGAAAGGGTGTGACCACTTTTCTTAAAAAAGAAAAAAAGGTACTATGAAAAATATTGGTTGTTTATACTTATAATGAATGAAAAAGCAGAATGAAAATTATAAAATTTATAAACATATATATGTCCTATTTGACTTTCAAATATTTTTTAAATGCATTGAATAAACCCATAGTGCGGTAGATGGGAAATAATAAAAAATAGGGAGAAGAGTGAACCACCTATTCTTTAGGGATTTGAAGAAGAAAAAAAGGTTTCAAACAAATGGCATTTCCAAATCTGGTAGGAATATAAAGAAATAGGAAAAAAATGGACTGTAGAGCTGAATCACCCCATGTGTTGTTTTTCTCAAGAGAATCAGAGTCAGTATCAGTTCAGTTCAGTCGTTCAGTCATGTCTGACTTTTTGCGACCCCATGAATCACAGCACGCCAGGCCTTTCTGTCCATCACCAACTCCCGGAGTTCACTCAGACTCAGGTCCATCGAGTCTGTGATGCCATCCAGCCATCTCATCCTCTGTCATCCCCTTCTCCTCCTGCCCCCAATCCCTCCCAGCATCAGAGTCTTTTCCAGTGAGTCAACTCTTCGCATGAGTCAGTATAGTTCAGTATAAAGTCAGTTCACAACACAAGCCCTATTGAAGAATGGTGTCCTACTGTATGTTGCGCACAGAAAAATAGCTCTGTCATATTTTTTCTGAAGATATACATTGGCCAAAGTAAATTACCCGGCCAAGTTCAAAGGCAGTGTAGGAGAGCAAAAACGTTACAAGGAAAGGCATTTGATACCAGGTTGGTAAAGAACTGGCACCAGTTTTGTAGTCTACCATAGATGGTCTTTCATGGAAATTCACTTACATTTTTTAATTATGAAAGTATTATAACACATTTACAGGAGATTTTGAAAATACAGAACTAAGTTACATATAGTTCCATTATATATTACAATTATTTTTAAGTAGATAAATTAAGATTTTTAGTTGGTTTCAATATCAAACTCTCAAAAATTAATAGAATGAATATATGGATACAGTAGACCTGAAAAGCATCATGAACCAATTCAATATAATTAAGATTTATACAGTTTCACACAACAGTAGAATACAAATTCTATTCAAGTTCCCATAGACTGTAAACTAGGAGACTGTAATATATCCAGGGACAAAAAACAAAGTGCAAAAATTTAATCGCCTAGAAATGAAATCATACAGAGTCTGTTCTCTTATCACTGTGGAATTATGTTAGAAATTAATATCAAGATATTTGAAAATAACCCACATATTTTCAAGTGGAATGTGACATTTACCAAGAGAGATCTTTGACTTAGACATTGAAAGTCTCAATAGAGTTATTTTAGTGATATACATTTAGTGTTAGTCTCTCAGTCATGTCTCACTCTTTGTGACCTCATGGACTGTAGCCCACCAGGCTCCTCTGTCCATGGAATTCTCCAGGAAAGACTACTGGAGTGGGTAACCATTCCTTTCCCCAGGGAGTCGTCCTAGCCCAGGGATCAAACCTGGGTCTCCTGTATTACAGGCAGATTCTTTTCCATCTGAGCCAGCAGGGAAGCCCATTCAATAAAATTTAAAGACTGAAAGGGTGATTGTAGCAAAGAAAGCATTTAAATGAGAAATTAATATCAAATAAAAATTAATATCAAAAATACTTTAAACACCTCATGTATTTGAAAATTAAATGTCTAATTTTACATGATGGGTATATCTAAGAATGTGGCAATTCATTTTTAATGGTTAACGGACTTACTGGGTTTTTTCTCATCTCTCCACTCCATATTTATACATCCGAGTTCAATTCAGTCACCTTATTAACTCTTGGTAAAGATCAGAGGTTATGAATGTATATGTCCTTACAGGCCCAGCAGGTAACTAGAATGTGTGTTGTAGTGAAATGGTCAGCATTCCAGTTCAGCCCAAGTAACTTCCATCCCCTGCTGCATTAATCTGCCAGGCTAATTTTCCAGTCCTAGTGATATGATATCATTGATATCATTGTTCATAGCTTTAAATCTATCAGAAAATGATTATTCTATTCCCAATATTATAAAACTGTAAAGGAAGCGAAAACATACTTTACGGAATAGATGACGACTCTCCTTCTGGAGTTAAGTACTATGTTCCCTGATGGACTAGGAGCTTGGAGGAGGCTTGGTTAACCCCCAGAGTGTAGAACATCTTCTCAGAGCAATCTTTTGAAAAAAAAAAAAAAAATCAGTGGAAAAAAAACCCACAGTGAAGTTATAAATAAGCATTACATATAAAACCCTTCATTCTCAACTGGCAGTGCTTAAGGCTGGGAAAGCAGCCCTGACCCAGAGAGATAGTGAGCAGAATCATGTGCTTAGCTTCTCCCCTGTCTTTTCTCTGTGCTCACAGAAAAGAAGCAGTGCTTGATTTTCCCAATTTCTGATATTGATTTATTATTGCATTTTTCTATAACTTTGGTTTGAGCAACGAAAGAAGGCCCTGTGTAAGTTTTTTTCTAACAGTTTTGCTAGTTTCTGTAAGATTCCTTTAGGTTTCATTGGTTTTCTCTAATAATGCAATTGTTGCGAATTGCCAAGTAGTATATAATGTCTGCTTTTATTTTTTTAATTAGAAAACAGAGTCTACTTACTTGTACTTTATGATGGTCGTTTGTTTTTTTGCAAGTGAATTAAACAATGTACTAACTACCTCGAAAAGCTGCTGCTTCTCTCCCCGATTCTCTACCTCTCCCAAGTAATACTCTGAAATAGTATTTCTAGCAAATTCACTTTTCTGGATGACCTAGTATTATGTTTAGTGGAAACAATCCTTCAACCTGAATTACTTGACCATATTTTTAACACTTTGATACTAAAGATCTGTTTCTGAGAGCTCTAAGTTTGTCTTCAGCCAAGTCATTTAACTTTGCCCAAAAGGAATTCCAGATGCATAAGGCATTTAAGAATAGTGTGTCTGCATGTACCCCAATGTTCATTGCAAAACTGTTTACAATAGCTAGAACTTGGAAGCAACCTAGATGTCCATCGGCGGATGAATGGATAAGAAAATTGTGGTACATATACACAATGGAATATTACTCAGCTATGAAAAGGAACACATTTGAGTCAGTTCTAATGAGGTAGATGAAACTGGAGCCTATTATGAAAGGAAGAAAGCACCAATACAGTGTATTAATGCATATATATGGAACTTAGAAAGATGGTAATAACCCTTTATGCAAGACAGCAAAAGAGACACGGATATAAAGAACAGACTTTGGAATCTGTGGGAGAAGGCAACAGTGGGACGATTTGAGAAAACAGGATTGAAATATGTATATTTTCATATGTGAAATAGATGACCAGTCCAAGTTCGCTGCATGAAACAAGACACTCAAAGCTGGTGCACTGGGACAACCCAAAGAGATGGGATGGGGAGTGAGGTGGGAGAGGTGTTCGGGATGGGGGGGACACATGTACACCCGTGGCTGATTCATGTCAATGTACATCAAAAACCACCACAATATTGTAAAGTAATTAGTCTCCAATTAAAATAAATAAATTAAAAAATAAGAGTAGTGTGTCTGACGTCACACGTATCACTGTATTAGGTCTGTGTCAAGGTCGAGGTCAAAAGTGTTTATTGTAGCTCCTTTATGACTGCATTTAGTCAGCTGATACTTTTTAAGTATAGTGTCAACCTTTGCATTGGTGGCTGAAGAAGATTTAAAGGTCTTTTATGACCTTTTTTACTTTTTGAAATGCCAAATCAATCTCCAGACTACTTAACACTATGGATTAATAGATTAATAGAATAGATTATTTAATACATTGAGTATGAGTACTTTATTAAATCCCAACTACTGATTAGATGAAAAACTTGTCAACTTCATAGATGGCCAAAGAACAAACAAAAGGCATACCTATAAAGGTTGAAAACATTTTTTTAAGTTAAAACATTTTAAATTGAATTCTTTTTTTAAAGTACTTATTTATTTATTTCTGGCTGCGTTGGTCTTAGTTATAGCATGCTGGCTCTTTCTGGTTGTGGCTCACAGGCTTAGTTGCTCCAGGGCATGTGGGATCTTAACTCCCCAACCAGGACCAGGGATAGAACCTGCATCTCCTATATTGGAAGGTGGATTCTTAACCACTGGATCACCAGGGAAGTCCATGAATTGAATTCTTGAGTTGAATACAATTTTTTTTTTGAGTTGAACAAAATTATTACATGAACAAGAGATAAAATCATCACACCATAGAGGTGCCTAAAAAAATTAAGATTATGATATTATTCTAAAGAGATGTGGCTGCTAGAATGTTGTCAATATAAACATAGAAAAATTAAAATAAATAGCCCCAAGGAGTCTTATCTCATGGGAATAAGGAAGATCATTCAACCTTGTCATTTCATAATAATCGTGCTAAGGGAAAATAAGCTAACTCCTCTGACTTTTTAATTGCAAACAGTTTTTCCTCCCATAATAATATTGATACTTACATGAATAGAAGCTTTAGTTAGCAAATAATTTATAAACTTTATAATAAGTACCAAAAGACATTTTTAATGTTAAGATTTGATGTGCAATAATACCAAAAGAGAAATTTTAATGTTAAGATTTGGCTTCTCAAACAGAAATTTTCTCTTTTAAAAATTTAACCTCATCTCTGTCATAACATCCAATTAAGGTTCACAAGACTTGTTTTAAGAGGTTTTAGAACTTTCAGCCCAAGTGAGCCCCAAAGCAAGATTTATCTGTTATTCTTCATCTAATGTTGTATGTTATCAGCCTTGTTTTTCTTGGACGTGCCTGAGGTTTGTTTAACAGAAAGATACACAAATTCAGAATGAGTCCGACTAGTCACGTCGTTTATATTGAGGAGATTTCACATTTGGGGATATATGTTTGAGAGTCTGCGGTTGCCTTCCTTTTACTTTTGGGTCAAAGCCTAGTCTAAATGTATTACCAGTACTTCCAATATTCCAGGTCATATATTTTAGGAGGATGTTTTGTTCCATGATCTGGTCTTCTTTCAGGAGCCGAATACACTAAAGCCAATGACTGAGTGTTTGGGGCCAGTTTATGCCTGGTTTGTCCCATAAACCTGTTTGTTGGAATAAAAGATGGTTGGGAATGTGTTTGGTGTCCATAACCTTTACTAGCCATACTGGGACTCTGTTACTCTTGGCTGGCCTTTCTGTTTATTTAAAAATTCCTTATTTGGTTAGTTCAGTAGATTTTCTGAAGTTTTCATTTCTCCCCAGTTTTCTTTTTTTTTTTAAAGCTAATTAATTGACGTATTCTTGATACCTAAAAATAATGTACATTTAAGGTGTACAGCTTGATGTTTTGATAAATGAATACATCATGAAAAGATTGCCACAGTCAAGCCAAGTAGTATATCCATCCCTTCTATGTATTTAGAGTGTGTGTGTGTTGAGATTTAAGATCTATGTTCATAGCAAATTTCAAGTATAAAGTACAGCATTTTTAACTGTCATTATTATCATGCTGTACTTTAGATTTTCAAAACTCATTCATCTTACATAACTGAAACTTCATCCCCTTTCACCAACATCTCCATCTCACCCCCCGCCCACCGCCCCACCGCACTTGGCAACCACTGTTCTGCTCTCTGCTTCAATGAACTTTACTATTTTAGATTCCACATATAAGCAAAATTGTTTGGTATTTGTCTTTCTGTGTCTGGCTTATTTCAATCAGCATGATGTCCTTCAGTTCACCTGTGCTGTCACAAATGGCAGGATCCCCATTTTTGTTAAGACTAAATAATATTCCATTGTATGTACATACCACATTTTCTTTATATATTCATTAATCTAGGGACTTCTAAGTTGTTTTCATATCTTAACTATATTATGAATAATGCTACAGTGGACATGAGTATATGCCTATTCAAGATTCAGATTTCATTTCCTTTGGATTTATACCCCGTAGTGAAATTGCTGGGTCATATGGTAGTTGTTTTTAATTTTACAAGGAATCCTCATACTGTTTTTCATAATGCCTTCGCCAATTTACATTTCCATCAACAATGCATAAGGCTCCTTTTTCTCTGCGTCTTCTTGCACTTATCTTTTTGATGATAACCATTCTAACAGATGTGAGTGATGTCCCCTTGTGGTGTGTGTTTTTTTTTGTTTTTTTTTTTTGGAGGTGGCTTTTTTTGTATTTATTTATTTTTTTACACGAACTCCCAAACATGAACCCCCCTCGCACCTCCCACCC
>SJYX01006009.1:11566-22874 GCA_006410675.1 Oreotragus oreotragus
AGAAAAAAAAAAAAGATTTATACTAACTTATCTAAAAGATCTTGAAGTAATCTTAAAACAGGGATCCCAAACTATAAGCTGTTAATTCCAGAGTCTTTCCAACATTAAAAAAAAAAAGCTAATGTCAGCCCAGAAGAATCAATTTTTTAAAAGTTTGGGATGGCGGCAGTCTTTAAACTTTAGTGTATGATTATCTTAGGAATGTATTAAGTATTCACATTCCTGGGTCTTATTCTCAATTATTTTGATTTAATAGACACAGTTAAGGGCTAAAGAAATAACATTTTAATAAGCACTCCAGGTATTTTGATGCAGGTATGTGCTGTACCTACATCAGCACCTGAGAAACATTGCTCTTAAGAATGGATAATATAGCAGGAACTCTGTTCAACATAGTATAATAACCTAAATGAGAAAATAATTTGAAAAAGAATAGATACATGTATGTGTGTTAAGTCACTTTAGTCATGTTTGACTCTGCAACACTAGGGACTATAACCTGCCAGGCTCCTCTGTCCATGGGAGCCCCCAGGTAAGAATAATGGTGTGGGTTGCCATTCCCTTCTCCAGGGGATCTTTCCTACCCAGAGACTGAACTCGAGTCTCCCACATCTCAAGCAGATTCTTTACAGGAGTTCCTACTAAGCTATAGTTGATTGTTGTCAAGCAAAATAAGGCTCATGAATGTCAGTTCTCCTGACACCTAAACATAAACTAGAATTTCAGATTTTTATGTCCGCTCTTCTAATCTTAAAAAGAATGACGTGAAGTGAAAGTTACTCAGTTGTGTCCAACTCTTTGTGATCCCATGGACTGTAGACTGCCAGGCTCCTCTGTCCTTGGAATTCTCCAAGCAGCAATAATGGACTGGGTTGCCATTCCCTTCTCCAGGGGATCTTCCCAACCCAGGGATCAAACCCAGGTTTCCCATATTGCAGGCAGATTCTTTACTGTCTGAGCCACCAGGAAAGCCCAAGAATAGTGGAGTGGGCAGCCTATCCCTTCTCCAGGGGATCTTCCCGACCCAGGAATTGAACCAGGGTCTCCTGCATTGCAGGCAGATGCTTTACCAGCTGAGCCACTAAAATCAGTGTGCACTCAGTCACTTCAGTTGTGCCTGACTCTTTGTGACCTATGGACTGTAGCCTGCCAGGCTCCTCTTTCCACAGGATTCTCCAGCATGAATACTGGAGTAGATTGCTGTGCCCTCCTCCAGGGAATCTTCCTGACCCAAGAATCAAATCCATATCTCCGGCGTCTCCTGCATTGCAAGCAGGTTCTTTACCCACTCAGCCAACTGGGAAGCCCACCAAAAAGAATTGTTATCAGTAATTCAATTTTGTTTAAGTTTTTTATTTTTTCAGGCAGGATCTGGATCACAAATCTCTTGTTATGACATCCGTAATAAAGGAACCAGTCCATCAAACAACCAGTGAAAAGAAAATCATGGTGGAAGAATCCATGCTTAAGATGGAAATCTTCCTGAATTCCATCTCCACTATGCACAAAATCCCTCACTGTTTTTTGTTTTGGTTTGGGATTTTTTGAATACCATAGCCTAAATTTTAGTATGTAAATCTGTCTGTACTTGTACAGCTGGTGTGTTGGCTTGGGGAGAAGGAAAGGAAAAGATGCCAAGGGGAAGGAAGACATTTCCAGCTCTGTCTCCTGTTGGTTCCTGTGGAGACTGCTGCCTTTGCATGCATTAGAGATATTTGTCTGAGTTCCCTGTGGTGCTGAATAGTCCAAGATGATAGGAAGAGCCAGAGCTTGCAGAAAAACATAGAATTGGGGGAGCTCTCCAAAGTCAGTCTAAACCCTCTGCCTACATACGTAACTATGTTTGATGAAAGGAAGATGGGAGGCCAGAAACCTGGATAAACTTTAAAACTTTATAAAATCAAGTATGGAGTATTTAATATACACCAGGTATTGAGCTAACCCTCGGACAGATGCATACCTACATACGTATATACTTTGATGTCAGATACTTGATGACATATAACTGATAAGTCTTGAAGCCATCTGCCTGTCTACAAAGTCCATGCTCATAAAATTATGATGCAGTGTTTCCACTCAAAAATCTTTAAAACAGCAAAGTCTCTGCAAATACTGACTACAGTTTTTAATTTTATCTGCTCTAGATGACTGTTCCAGGCACTACATCTGAAGTTCTAAGGTTAAAAGAAATGCTCTTACAGGCAGCATTTAAGCCTGATGTAATTATGTTCTCTAATTCTCAAATTGGGCTTCCCAGGTTGCTAAGTGGTAAAGAACACACCTGCGGATGCATAAGATACCAGAGATGGAAGTTCAATCCCTGAGTCTGACCCCGTAAAAGAGAAAATGACAACCTACTTCAGTATTCTTGCCTGGGAAATTCCATGGATAGAGGAGCCTGGTGGGCTACAGTCCATGGGGTCCCAAAGACTCACACATGACTGAGCGACTGAGCACACAATTTTCAAATGCAATCAGTTTTATGACAAAAATTTAGTGATAGCTTTTTAACATATCTTGGGAAAAGAAACACTACCCCATAAAGGCAAATATAAAATACTGAAAGAAATATTTTAAATGTATATTTCACTGTTGCTGCTGCTGCTAAGTCTCTTCAGTTGTGTCTGACGCTGTGCGACCCCAGAGACTGCAGCCCACCAGCCTCCCCCATCCCTGGAATTCTCCAGGCAAGAACACTGGAGTAGGTTGCCATTTCCTTCTCCAATGCAGGAAAGTGAAAAGTGAAAGTGAAGTCACTCAGTCATGTCCAACTCTCAGCGACCCCATGAACTGCAGCTTACCAGGCTCCTCCGTCCATGGGATTTTCCAGGCAACAGTACTGGAGTGGGGTGTCATTGCCTTCTCCAGCATATTTAAAATATATCTTAAAATTTGGAAAAGCCAGTAGTTCTCTTTCTTGTCAAAATCTCTATAGAGCGCTATAAAACCTTAGCATTGCTGCAACTCTGAAAGGAAGAATTGCACAGAAATTCCTAAGTGGCAAATCCACAAATTTGGTTAACTTGGATGATTCCAGCATCTTCACAAATTTCTGAAATAACAAAGAGCAGACAAAACTTGAGGAAAGGAATATTGATGAGGGGGACTATGTCCTCAAAGTTGAACTTAGAGAATTTGCATGCAGAGAGCTGAAAAAGTTTCTGAATATAAGATTATTGATATAAGAAAGTACCCAGTACACCAGCCTCTGAAACTGGGATTTACAGGAAGGTCAGAAGAGGAGGCCATTGGAAACAGAACCAAGCAATGGAAAAGAATCAGGGCCAAGGCACTTTTGCAAGCATTATGTGCTAAGTATCCCCCAATTGTTTAATATCAGTGTTTCACAATGGGGCTGCTATTAAAATGTAGAGCAACATAATTCTTCCTTGTAGAGACTACCCCAGCATTGCAGAATATTTACCTCTAGGATCCACGGTACCAGTAGTTCCCATTTCTCCAATATTAATATTGGAGTATTAATTTCTCCAGTATTAACATCACCAGGCAAGGAAAATACCCTTGATGGTTAAATCTTCCTTAGTGGTGCAAAACCACACCCCATTGAGAACCATTAGTTATGACTCTTAACTTTATTCTGTTAATTAACCATTTGTTTAAATAATTATAATATTTGTTCCCTTAGATTTGTTTAAACAATCTTGTTTGAACTAACAACATCTAAAAAAGAAACTTTTCATGTATATTAACAGTTCAGGAGAACTACCTGAGTCTCTTCAGCCCACCAATAAATATACTCATGATTTCAGAGGATATTGTCTGCCAGCTGTGAGTGGCCAGATTTAACCATCATCCTCCCATCCTGAGAATAGTACCTGGAGAGAGCCACCATCTGTTTGGATATTACTCTGACATGATTCATTAAAAGTCATCTTCATTGCCTTCTTCTTCATTTCATTCCAGAGGTTGAAGAGGGGTAACCCCAATAATTCTATTCCATTCAATTTAACCCTATGGCAATCACAATGCAAGTTCAGCAAAATTATATTTACCGTGATAATAGTTCTGGCATTGAAATAAATAAATTTTGGATATAAAATGTTAACCAAGACATATTATGGATCTAAAAAACTCAGATTCAAGTAGAATGTAAATACATGAGAACAAATAATTAGCATAGAATGCAATAAATACCAAAGAGATGACAGAACAATCCTGAAACAACACAGAGGAGAAACTGAACCTTCTCATACAGACAGAGAAGGTGTTTTAGAAGATACTCAAATGCCAAGCTAATAATGATAAACAAGTATTCATTGCATGAACAGTCAAGGGGATGTTTTCCTAAGCATAGTGATTAGCATGCGGAAAAGCTTATAACCAAAATAGTCAGTTCATGGAAAATCTTATAATATTCCTAGAAAGAACAAGCAGTAGTATAAAACAAACAGTGACAGAATTAGATCAACTCACCTTGAACCTAATGAATATAAAAGGAAAATTTCATCCAGTTGCTTAAAATTCACAAATGGGTCTCTACTACAGAACAGGACTCAAAAATTAAAAGAAAGAAAGCTATATCATCATGGATAAAGATATCATCATGGATGAAGAACAAATAATTATGCTAAGTGGAAGAAGCCAGAAAAAAATAATATATGTCGTATGTCCCTTTATATAAAACTCTGGAAAATACAAACTAATCCATAGTAAAAGCAGATTAGTGGTTGCCTGGGGACAGAGGTAGGGTTAGGCTAGAAAGAGAAATAAAGGGCTGCAAGGAAGCTTTGGAAGGCGATGGATATTTTCACTCTTAATTTGAAGATGGTTTAATGGGTGTGTTTATAAGTCAGAAGTTATAAAAGTACGCAAGTCAAACATGTCATTTACTGCATGCAAATTATACTTTAATAAAGTTGGCAAAAAAAATCAAACAGAAAAACAGGATACCTTGTATTTGACTGCTTAAAAGATCTTTGAGAATACACACAGAATCCAAAATAGTATTGCATTGGAGTGGTATAAGAACTAGGTAAAGAACACATTTCTTCATACATTTCTCAATTCAATTGATCAAATATTTATCAAGCACTGTTTCTGTGCCAATTACTCTCATTGACATTAAAGATCTATTAGCAAAGAACACAGAAAAATCACTATCATTGAAAATAATATGGTGTGAACATACTTACCATATAATTCAATTAAAATATTTAATATAATAATACTGTTCAAACTTTATTTGTAAAATACCTATTTCTAAAAACACTATCATTGCATTTGTCTATATATTACCTATACATATATAGATGTATGTATATACTTTTCATATTATTTCTCCTTCCTAGAATGCCTTTCCTGGCCTCTTACTTACTCATACTTTAAACTTCTATTTATTCTTAAGGCAGATATAAAGTACTTCTTCCATTGTTAATTTTTTTTCTAGTCTCATTTGTACACTGATCACCCCTTTTCACATGTCTTTATAAAGCCTCTATCCTACTTCAATCATATCATCTGTTAAATTTCCTGCCACTTATTTATCTCCATGAATGTCTCCTCAAGTAGAGTGTAATCTTTGTGAAACCATTACCTGTGTATTCTGAGCAGTTATCAAAGTACCCAACATGTAAGTATATATTTACTGAAATAATTAATGGAATGTTTCTTATTCTTGCCTTGGAATAAATGTTGGAGAAGACTTTTGAGAGTCCCTTGGACTGCAGGGAGATCCAACCAGTCCATCCTAAAGGAGATCAGTCCTGGGTCTTCATTGGAACAACTGATGTTGAAGCTGAAACTCCAATACTTTGGCCACCTGATGCAAAGGGCTGACTCATTTGAAAAGACCTTGATACTGGGAAAGATTGAGGACAGGAGGAGAAGGGGATGACAGAGGATGAGATGGTTGGGTGACATCACTGACTCAAGGGACATGGGTTTGATGGACAGGGAGGCCTGGCATGCTGTGGTTCATGGAGTCACAAAGAGTCGGACATGACTGAGTGACTGAACTGAACTGAAGGATGGCAAAGAGGTACAGTCAACCAGAGTCAGTGAGAAGCTCTCTAATTCACAAGGATTCCAATTTTATTTCTGAATTCTAGACAGAAGGTCATATTTGTTTAAGAATATCTGCCAAGGGGTTAGTAGAGAAGAAATGAGGATACATATGACACATAACTTGTGAGTTTTAGACTTGGGAATATAATCTGACACTAAAATAAAACACTATATAAAACAGTACTTTAAATCAGCTTCCTATCCAAAATGGACTGTCATCCTTTTCTTTCTATAACACATGGTCTTTTTTCTATTTGCTGGAACTGAGATGCTCTTTATCTTCTCACATGTTCTTATTTATATGAGATTAAAAAAATCAGTGGCAGATGTATGGCTTTATAAAAGTAAACATTAAATTGGGAGTGGTTGAGAGATGAGAAAAGGGAAAGAGATGGGGAATGGGAGATGACTTCTTGGAGATGGACAAGGAAATATGAAGTATAAGAATTCTCCTTGATAAGGGTATCTCAAAGGATATACAGGCACTGAATGTCAACTTCCATGGCAAATCTGCCCTGTGTGACTGCTGTTTCATGAATACAGGGATTTCAACTAAAAATCTGAATCAGGTGAGAGAAGAAAACGGCCACCAGGTACAATGGCTCTCATAGGTTAGAGAGGTTAGTATAAGCATGAGAAAGAGCTGAAAGTGACCATAAAATCTAAAATTTACACAAATCTTGGAAAGGCAATGGATTCTTCTGAAATATGAAAAGAAAGCAGGACAATTTTATGAAAATATCAAAGCACAGGGTGACCTGGGTTACAAAGAGCATAATATGATATACTTTTTATAGATTAAGAGATCTTTGATCATTAGTTTGTTGAATTCTTATGACTACTCTGGAAGACAAGCAGGTCAGGAACTATTATCCATTTTGAAGTAACTGAGACTCCTAGAAGTTGAAAATTGCCCTGGAGCCAGTGAGTCTGGGATGGAGAATGTACTATATATAAGACCTCTTCATTTCCATTTCCCCTCCTCCTCCCTCCCCCCTCCTTTTCTTTCTCTTCTCTTTTTTCCTTTTCTTTTTTCTCTTTCCTCCCTCCCTCCCTCCCTCCTTCCTTCCTTCCTCTCTCTCCTCCTTCCTCTCTGTCCTTCTTTCTTTCCTACCAGACTGAGTATACGTAAAACTTCAGAGTTTATACACTGGAGGCCAGGGTTGTAAACACAAGTGATATACACAATTATGCATGAGGCTAAAGGGAATAAAGAATTTGGAGCCATATTTTTATTACAAGGATACTTTGATATATGATCTACTTTTTGAAATGAATATGTAATAAAAATGTATATTTTGTCATTTATTTTTTTGCTCCAGGAATTAAGTGTAATAAGAGGCTCTGATTGTGTGAGTCTGGCTTATTTAGCCTTGATTGCTGAGCTTTTTATTAGAATGTAGCTTCTTGGGATTTTGTATGTATGTATCAGTATACTATGCATGTAAAGCACTATATATGTATACATGTAAATGTGTACACACATACATATATATAAATTTAAATAAATACTTTTAAACTGAAACCAAGGAGTTTCCTCTTTATTTCTATCATTGTTTGACTTGGTTAGGAAATTGTGTTTATAGAGACCCTTCTGGCCAGAAACAATGTAATATTCTGAATAAGAAATTTCTTCCTTCTTTGATGAAGATAATTTTTTTCTTTTTATGGGAACTAAACTATTCTCCAATTCCCCTGGTGGGAGATGAATTAATATAGTAGAATGGAGTTTACCCTCAACAGCTGCAACTTGCACCTGTGCAGTATATTCTTAATCCTTTTTCACTGCAGTATGATAGAGGAAAAAAGCAGGGGAAAATGCTTTGTGGAACCTTCCAACTGAGATGCTTAATGCATTATTAGGAACAGAAATTCTCAGTGGGATTTAACCATGCCTATTAGAAATTAAGCTTGGGAAACCAAATATGAAAAGTATAAAACATTTCCCCAGCTTGCACTGAGATTGGCAGTGGGATCCACACTTTTCATTTTCTGGGTTTTCTTCACTATGTCATTCTAAGGTTCCCCGGATAATTTCATCTCCTGCCTTCTTTGATTCATAGCCTATAGAGCAGAGACATTTATAATAGCACATTGGCATTATGTGAGCATCATTGGCCAAGACAGAACACAAATCAGCTTTGCTGTATGCCTGCTCTGCCTCATTAAGCATTAATAAAGTGATCTCTAATTGTTTCTCATTCCTGGGCTNATGGACAGGGAGGCCTGGCATGCTGTGGTTCATGGAGTCACAAAGAGTCGGACATGACTGAGTGACTGAACTGAACTGAAGGATGGCAAAGAGGTACAGTCAACCAGAGTCAGTGAGAAGCTCTCTAATTCACAAGGATTCCAATTTTATTTCTGAATTCTAGACAGAAGGTCATATTTGTTTAAGAATATCTGCCAAGGGGTTAGTAGAGAAGAAATGAGGATACATATGACACATAACTTGTGAGTTTTAGACTTGGGAATATAATCTGACACTAAAATAAAACACTATATAAAACAGTACTTTAAATCAGCTTCCTATCCAAAATGGACTGTCATCCTTTTCTTTCTATAACACATGGTCTTTTTTCTATTTGCTGGAACTGAGATGCTCTTTATCTTCTCACATGTTCTTATTTATATGAGATTAAAAAAATCAGTGGCAGATGTATGGCTTTATAAAAGTAAACATTAAATTGGGAGTGGTTGAGAGATGAGAAAAGGGAAAGAGATGGGGAATGGGAGATGACTTCTTGGAGATGGACAAGGAAATATGAAGTATAAGAATTCTCCTTGATAAGGGTATCTCAAAGGATATACAGGCACTGAATGTCAACTTCCATGGCAAATCTGCCCTGTGTGACTGCTGTTTCATGAATACAGGGATTTCAACTAAAAATCTGAATCAGGTGAGAGAAGAAAACGGCCACCAGGTACAATGGCTCTCATAGGTTAGAGAGGTTAGTATAAGCATGAGAAAGAGCTGAAAGTGACCATAAAATCTAAAATTTACACAAATCTTGGAAAGGCAATGGATTCTTCTGAAATATGAAAAGAAAGCAGGACAATTTTATGAAAATATCAAAGCACAGGGTGACCTGGGTTACAAAGAGCATAATATGATATACTTTTTATAGATTAAGAGATCTTTGATCATTAGTTTGTTGAATTCTTATGACTACTCTGGAAGACAAGCAGGTCAGGAACTATTATCCATTTTGAAGTAACTGAGACTCCTAGAAGTTGAAAATTGCCCTGGAGCCAGTGAGTCTGGGATGGAGAATGTACTATATATAAGACCTCTTCATTTCCATTTCCCCTCCTCCTCCCTCCCCCCTCCTTTTCTTTCTCTTCTCTTTTTTCCTTTTCTTTTTTCTCTTTCCTCCCTCCCTCCCTCCCTCCTTCCTTCCTTCCTCTCTCTCCTCCTTCCTCTCTGTCCTTCTTTCTTTCCTACCAGACTGAGTATACGTAAAACTTCAGAGTTTATACACTGGAGGCCAGGGTTGTAAACACAAGTGATATACACAATTATGCATGAGGCTAAAGGGAATAAAGAATTTGGAGCCATATTTTTATTACAAGGATACTTTGATATATGATCTACTTTTTGAAATGAATATGTAATAAAAATGTATATTTTGTCATTTATTTTTTTGCTCCAGGAATTAAGTGTAATAAGAGGCTCTGATTGTGTGAGTCTGGCTTATTTAGCCTTGATTGCTGAGCTTTTTATTAGAATGTAGCTTCTTGGGATTTTGTATGTATGTATCAGTATACTATGCATGTAAAGCACTATATATGTATACATGTAAATGTGTACACACATACATATATATAAATTTAAATAAATACTTTTAAACTGAAACCAAGGAGTTTCCTCTTTATTTCTATCATTGTTTGACTTGGTTAGGAAATTGTGTTTATAGAGACCCTTCTGGCCAGAAACAATGTAATATTCTGAATAAGAAATTTCTTCCTTCTTTGATGAAGATAATTTTTTTCTTTTTATGGGAACTAAACTATTCTCCAATTCCCCTGGTGGGAGATGAATTAATATAGTAGAATGGAGTTTACCCTCAACAGCTGCAACTTGCACCTGTGCAGTATATTCTTAATCCTTTTTCACTGCAGTATGATAGAGGAAAAAAGCAGGGGAAAATGCTTTGTGGAACCTTCCAACTGAGATGCTTAATGCATTATTAGGAACAGAAATTCTCAGTGGGATTTAACCATGCCTATTAGAAATTAAGCTTGGGAAACCAAATATGAAAAGTATAAAACATTTCCCCAGCTTGCACTGAGATTGGCAGTGGGATCCACACTTTTCATTTTCTGGGTTTTCTTCACTATGTCATTCTAAGGTTCCCCGGATAATTTCATCTCCTGCCTTCTTTGATTCATAGCCTATAGAGCAGAGACATTTATAATAGCACATTGGCATTATGTGAGCATCATTGGCCAAGACAGAACACAAATCAGCTTTGCTGTATGCCTGCTCTGCCTCATTAAGCATTAATAAAGTGATCTCTAATTGTTTCTCATTCCTGGGCTCCAGGCTGTTTATTGCTTGGTACTACTGTGCAGCTTCCTTTGGAAGTCAAGTTAATTCTTCCAACTGTTGAGATGGCAGGCACATGCTTTCCTATGGAGACAATGTCATTTACCTGCTATGAGTTGGAAGGTAAAGGAAGGGGAAGAATGTTCCTTAATCACAGGCATCTAAGAAAACATTCTCTGTGTTGCTTTTAGTTGCCGGCTTTTTCACCTCTGAATCCCAAATGCTTCCATCTACTCTCAGTTTCTTGTGAAGATATATATCAACTATCAAAAATATCTTAGCATTATCCATTGCTATTTGAAGAACTTTTCAGCCCTGGATGTGCATAAATATGTACAATGTCTGAAGAATCTTTTCCAGAGAGAAAACTTTGTAAATGATGTATATTAAGAGAATATTGGAAAATACAGATTATAAGGAAAGCAACCAATTCACATAGAGATAAGGGCTTTTCATATTCCATATGTATATGTGTGTCTATAACTCCTTTGACTAAAACAAACATTTAAATTATCTATTTATTAATCTATTTCTTAATAATCTCTATTTATGTGTCTAAGAAAAACAAATCCCTCATATCAGAAAATGGAAATAATGATCAACTTACATGCTTGTTGGGAGTAAGAGAAAAAATATTGTTGCTGACTACTATGGACTATGAAGAAGGCTGAGCGCCGAAGAATTGATGCTTTCGAATTGTGGTGTTGGAGAAGACTCTTGAGAGTCCCTTGGACT
>SJYX01006010.1:0-16952 GCA_006410675.1 Oreotragus oreotragus
AAAAAAATTGAAAATTACATGTTTTCCACCTTTCAAATGTATTTTTTAAGTGAAGCTTTCTCTATTTTTCCCCTAAGTTTTTCAAGCTTTGGTATAGGTAAATAGTCAGTGAATTTTAAAATAATGCAAAGCATAATATGCACTGTGACAAGATGTCTTTTCAATCCTTGCCCTAAACTTCTGTGTCATTCTAGCCATCATCAGAGGTTAAATATATGACCCTTTTAAAACATAAATAAGCACTCTCCTATCTAAACTTCCTGGTTTCCCTGGAGGCTCAGATGATAAAGAAGTCACCTGCAATGTAGAGACCTCTGTTTGAACCCTGGTTCAGGAAGATACCTTGAAAAAGGAATGGGTACCCACTTCATTATTCTTGCATGGAGAATTCCATGGACAGAGGAGCCTGGTGAGCTACAGTCCTTGGGGTCACAAAGAGTCAGATAGGACCGACTGACTAATACTTTCACTTTCAACTAAATTCCATGGTCCAGAATTTTAACACATTACCCACTCCTCTTTGTACAAGACATCAGAGGTTTAGATTGGAAAGGCAGTGCTATTTGCATACTAACTAATCAGACACTCCCACAGGATTCTAAGAGTCAAGGGAAGAGTAAAAAGAGAAATAAGGGAGTGGACATGGAAGTTGCCTGAGAAAATAGGTTTTGGTAGGTAACAAGGACAGATAGAGAGGAGAAGAAGGTAGAATGGAAGAAAAAAAGAAGAAGAAAGGAGGATAAAGGGATAAAAGAATAATATCCTATCTCAAATTTTGCATAGGATGATCTCTTGTTTATAGCACAAGCACCAAAACTCATATTAATTTTCACTGTTATTTGCATTTCTCAAAATTCTTGTGTTTAGCTAGAAGAAAGTTCAGACTAAATCATATTTGAAAATCCTTCTGTGAGTTTAGTTGACAGAAGCTTCTACTGGCAGAAAAGGAACTAAATTCAAGTAATTTACTCTGGTCCCCACAGTGATTTTAAAAATCTCTAGAATTTGAATATGTTTTCATGGTGCATGTAAAATTCCTTGCCACTCTAATATTTTATAACCTTCCTGGTTTACTCATTTACCTGTGTCAAATCTGAAATCATTTGCCTTTCCTACCATGACATATTGCTTCTGATTTGTGTTATCATTCCAGCCCCAGTATGTGATACTCTGGAACACAGAGACGAAGGCATTAAATTTCTCTTCTATGAGCATGCTTTCTTCAAAGAACCTCCTTCCCCATCAAAGACTCGAAACTCTGAAATCCTGTTGAGCACAGTCCGAAGATGTGCTTTTATTTCTTGTGTGGCTGGTTCACTGATCTCTCCATTGACCAAATTTCTACCCATGAATTAAACATTTAGACCCAGAGGGATAGTATGGGGAAGGAGGAGGGAGAGGGATTCAGGATAAGGAACACGTGTATACCTGTGCTGGATTCATGTTGATGTATGGCAAAACCAATACAATATTGTAAAGTAATTAACCTCCAATTAAAATAAATNCCCAGAGGGATAGTATGGGGAAGGAGGAGGGAGAGGGATTCAGGATAAGGAACACGTGTATACCTGTGCTGGATTCATGTTGATGTATGGCAAAACCAATACAATATTGTAAAGTAATTAACCTCCAATTAAAATAAATAAATTTATATTTTAAAAAATCATCTCAAATTGTATTGTGGGAAATATGGCTTTGAGGGTATCACAGAATGTTGAGCAACCATTTCCTGCTTTTCAAAGTTATAAAATGATGATGAATTGCGAGTGCCTCAGCGTTAATGACCTTTCCACCTTTCCAATTTTTTGATTATTGCCTAGAAATCCCTGTTACATATATGGCCCTGGGGCTCAAACTATTCTAGCAGTTTAACATATGCTCTGTGTTTTGTTTTGCTTTTTACATATTTGGTAAATAAATATTAATTTTCATGTAAAACAGAATGTTCCTTTTAGAACGTACAATTTAAATATTTTATGACCACAATTTTTTATAAATAGTAAAATAATAATTAAATTTACTACTAATAGTAACTACAAGATTATGGTATCTACTATTGTAATTGTAGCAGAACAGAGAAAAATTTTGGTCATTATTTGCCTAAATAGCACCCCCTAGTATTTCAGGTTTGAAAATGAGGTTTGTGAACTGCCCTGGCAGTCCAAGGTTAAGACTCCATGTTTCCACTGCAGAGGGCATGAATTCAGTTCCTAGTCAGGGAAATGAGATCCTGCATGCCCATATGGTGTAGCAAAATAATGATAATAATAATAATAATAAAACTTGTAATAAATATTCTGTAGCCTTGAGAAGACAGGTAGATAGATAGTTGTACTCAGTCACATCTGACTCTGACCTCATGGACTGTAGCCTGCCAAACTTCTCTGTCCATGGGTTTCTCCAGGCAAGAATACTGGAATGGGTTGCCATTTCCTCCTGCAGAGAATCTTCCCAAGCCAAGAATCAAACCCACATCTCCTCCATTGCAGGCAGATTCTTTACTGCTGAGCCACCAAGAAAGCCTTGAGAAGTTCAGCAGTAAAATCATATTTTTATAAGCATGACTTATGGACTAAAATATTAATTAAATTTTCAATAACATTAAAATATAAATTGTTTTGGGAAATATATTGATCAATGACATTCTTATATAAATGTAGGATATTTATGGCTTGAATCATGTAATTGTTAATTAAAACTTCTAAAATAAACTTCAAATCTATTTAGTATAAATCTTTCATTATGTACATAAGGAAACTGATGCCCAAAGAAAATAGCTTGTTAATTGTTGTATGCATGATGCCATGCTTACCACTTTACAAACGTTATGTCAAATAACCTTTATAAGAACTACATGTGGTAGAGATGATGATGATGATGGTAATGATGATGATACTCATTTCATAAAAGGGAAAACTGAAGCTTAAAGTGATTGTTACTTGTAAGAGCTACAAAGCTATTAGATAGCAAAGCCTGGTTTAAAATCAGGGCTGTCTAGCATACTTTTTTCAGAAACAGCTTTAAAGAGATATCATGCAATGTATCATACATTTCACCCATTTAAAGTGTATAATTCACTGACTTTTAAAACATTCATAGAGTGTGAGCCATCATCACTATAAAGTTTAAATTATTTCATCACTTTAAAAAGAAACCCTATACCCATGAGTGGTTATTCCATGTATTGTATCTGTGTGTATGTGTAATTCTCTGTATATTGTGACCTTTTGACATCTTAAAAATTCTTTTCTGGCTAGGGAGATACTGTCCCTTCCTAGGTTACCCAACTCTTAGAAATAGCAAAGGGTCCAGGCCCCTGTTGTGAACATACTTTTGATATGTAAAGTAACCAATTCAGGGTCACACCTCCTCTGTCTGGTCTGCATACCCCAAGAGGCAATACACTGTTGCCTTAATCATCCTGGCTATGTACCAGGCAACTTGCTCAAAACTCATAGAAATTATTCAAACTAGGTCAATTCTAATATCTTCACTCTGCCTCATCTTGACTTTCTGGAAAACTCCAATAAACCTTCCCCTCACTTCTGCCTCCTGATCACCCTAGTCTCTATCCCATGTTGCCCTGCCTGGTGTGTCATACCTCCTGTCTCTAGGACCTGTGAATATGATAAACTATTTTTCATCCTGGGTCTCTCCCCTGTCTCTTCTTGTGGCCATTTTTTACTATCTCATAAAACAATACCAAACATCCCAAATGTTTCCACCAGAGCACCAGCAGCAAGTAACTATTAATCTACTTTATATCCTTAAATATTGCCTATTCTAGACAATTAATGTAAATGGAATTAGTGTTCCTTTGTGAGCACCTTCCATGTTGTAGCATGTATCAGTATTCTGTTTCTTTTTATCAAACATTCCATTATATGAATATATGTTTTATCAGATTTATAGATCACATTTTATTTGTCAAATGATGGATGTTTATATTGTTCTACTTTTTGGTTACAAGAAATAGTGCTGCTAAGAATGTTCACATAGTTTTATAGGTGGATATGTATTTTAAATTCTCTAGGTGTGGAATTATTGGGTCATATGGTAACAGTATGTTTAAACAATTAAATGTCAGATTTTATCCAAAGCACTGGTATATTAATTTTACACATCCTCATCTGTACTTTTTAATTATCTGACTTTTTGATTGTAGCTATCACAGTGTAAGTGAAGTGGTATATTATGGGTTGGCCAAAAGTTTGTTTGAGTTTTTCCATAAGATTACATGGAAAACTCATTTTCTTAAAATATAAATTTACTTATTTTAATTGGAAGTTAATTACTTTACAATATTGTATTGGTTTTGCCATACATCAACATGAATCTGCCACAGGAATACACGTGTTCCCCATCCTGAACCCCTCTCCCTCCTCACTCCCCATACCATCCCTCTGGGTCATCCCAGTGCACCAGCCCCAAGCATCCAGTATCATGCATCGAACCTGGACAGGTGATTCATTTCATATGTGATATTATACATGTTTCAATGCCATTCTCCCAAATCATCCCACCCTCGCCCTCTCCCACAGAGTCCAAAAGACGGTTCTATACATCTGTGTCTCTTTTGCTGTCTCGCATACAGGGTTATCGTTACCATCTTTCTAAATTCCATATATATGCATTAGTATACTGTATTGGTGTTTTTCTTTCTGGCTTACTTCACTCTGTATAATAGGCTCGAGTTTCATCCACCTCATAAGAACTGATTCGAATGTACTCTTTTTAATGGCTGAGCAATATACTCCATTGTGTATATGTACCACAGCTTTTTTTTTAACACAAAATTTTTTATTCAATTTTAATTTCTCTGATGACTAATCATATTAAGCATCTTTTGATTTGCTTTTTGTTCACTTACCTACCTTCTTTGCAGAAACGTTTTTTTCAAGTCTTTTGTTAATGTTTTAATCGGACTGCCTTTTTGTTGTCAAGCTTTAAGTATTTTTTAAAAAATATTCTAGATATAATTCCATTATCAGATTATTTTGACATGATTTTTCTACTGCTCTGTGAGTTGTCTTTACACTTTCTTGATGGTGTCCTCTGAAACATGATATTTAAATGTCTAGTTTTTCTTCTATGGCTTCTGCACATATGTGTAATTCTAAGTTCAGTTCAGTTCAGTTGCTTAGTTGTGTGTGACTCTTTGTGACCCCATGGACTGCAGCACACCAGGCTCCCCTGTCCATCACCCACTCCCAGAGCTTACTAAAACTGCTTTTGAACTCTGGTGTTGGAGCAGACTCTTGGGAGTCCCTTGGATGGCAAGGATATCCAACTACTCCATTCTAGAGGAAATCAGTCCTGAATATTCATTGAAAGGACTGATGCTGAAGCTGAAACTCCAATATTTTGGCTACCTGATGCAAAAAAACTGACTCATTTGAAAAGACTCTGATTCTGGGAAAGATTGAAGGTAGGAGGAGAAGGGGACACAGTTAATTCTAAGAGTCGTATAGTCTTTGCCCTTACATTTATGTCCTTTTTTTTTTTTTATCCATTTTTAGTTGATTTGTTGTCTATGGTGTGAAGCAGAAATCTAACTTCTTCTTTGGCATGAATATATACAGTTGTCTTAGACTATTTGCTGAAAAGAGTCTCTGTCCCATATATGTCTTGGCTCTGTGGCATATGTTCTGAAATTCTGTAGTACTTGTTCCCAATTACAGTTAGTTTAATAGCAGCCTTAAGAATAGAAACCAATCTCCTTTATTTAGACAAATATTCATTGATCAAAATTCTATTAAGTACATTATTAGTTATTTTAATAAGACCTTACTCTTTACAAAACATATGCACAATCACAATTTTTTGACCCTAACAGTACCCTAATGAGGTTTATGAATGTCTTAATTTTTAGAAGTAAGGGAAATTGAACTTTAAAAAAGCCAATTGACTTACCTAAGGACATAAAATTAGTGATACCAGAATTGATATCTTCTGCTCCAAAGTCAATGTTACACCACAGGGTTTAATCTCAAAAATATGAAAATATCTCATACAACTCAGCAATAAGAAAACAAACAATGCAATTGAAAAATAGGCAGAAGATGCAAATAAACATTTCTCCAGAAAAGACATACAGATGGCCAATAGGACATGAAAAGTTGTTCAATATCCCTAATTACTAGAGAAATGGAAGTAAAACCTACAATGAGGTACTGCCACACAGCAGTAAGAATGACCACCATTAAAAAGTCTACAAATAGCAAATGCTCTACTCCAGAGGGTGTGGAGAAAAGGGCACCTTCTCACTATTGGTGGGAATGTAAGTTGGTGCAGCCATTGTAGAAAACAGTATGGAGGTTCCTTGGGAAACTAAAACCAGAATTGCCATATGATCCAGCTATCCCATTCTTGAGCACATACCCAGACAGAATTATAATTCAAAAAGATACATGCACCATTATATTCATAGCAGTACTATTCATAATAGCCAATATGTTAAAATTAAAAAAAAAAAAGAAGAAGTGAAACTGTTAGTTACTCCATCGTGTCTGCATCTTTGCAATCATCTGAACTATAGACAGCCAGGCTCCTTTGTGCATGGAATTCTCCAGGCAAGAATACTGGAGTGGGTATCCATTTCCTTCACCAGAGGATCTTCCCAGCCCAGAAACTGAACTTGGATCTGCTCAATTGCAGGCAGATTATTTACTATCTGAGCCACCAGAGAAGCCCCAACCAAGACATAGAAACAAACCAAATGTCCACCATCAACCAATGAATGGATAAAGAAGATGTGGTATATATACAATGCAATACTACTCAGCCATAACAAAGAACAAAATAATGGCATTTGCAGCATCCAGGATGCAACTAGGAATTATCATCCTAAGTGAAGTAAGTCAGAAAGAGAAAGACAAATACCAAATGATATAATTTATATGTGGAATCTAAAGTCTGGCACAAATGGAATTATCTACAAACAGAAACAGACTCTCAGGCATAGAGATCAGGTTGCCAAAGGGAAGGGAGAGAGATGGATTGGGAATTTGGAGTTGGTAGATGCAAACTATTACATTTAGGATTGACAAACAACAAGGCCCTACTATACAGCACAGGGAACTATATCCAGTCTCCTAGGGTAAATCATAATGGAAAAGAATATTGAAACAAAGAATGTATATGTATATAAAATTGAGTCACTTTTATGTACAGGAAAGATTGGCAAAGCACTGTAAGTTAACTATATTTCATTAGACAACAACAAAGTATAACAGTGGTACAAATATAAGATGATATGGAAAATAACAGTAAAATATTATAATTATCAATTTGCTCTTTGCCAAGCTTGTTTATAACCTCTATGCAGGTCAGGAAGCAACAGTTGGAACTGGACATGGAACAACAGACTGGTTCCAAATAGGAAAATTTTTTTTTTTTTTAGATTCTAAATATAAGTGAAATTACAAGGTATTTGTCTTTCTCTCACCTATTTCATTTAGCATAACATCCTCTAGGTCCTCTTAACATTCCTCTTATCACAAATGACAACATTTCATTTTTATGGCTGAGTAATATTTCATTGTGTATATACATATGTGTCTTTTTTATCCATTCATCTATTAATGGACATTTCAATTACTTCCATGTCTTGGCTATCGTAAATAATGCTGCTATGAACATCAGGGTGCATGTATCTTTTTGAATTAATCTTTTCATTTCCTTTGGATATATACCCATGAGTAGAATTTCTGGATCATATGATAAGTATACACTTTAAAGAAACATTCATACTATTTTTCATAGTGACTGTACCAATTTATAGTCTTATCAACAGTGTACAAGGGTTCCCATTTCTCCACATCCTGGCCAACATTTGTTCCTTGCTGCCTTTTTGATGACAGTCATTCTGACAGGTGTGAGGTTTTCTGATTTCCATTTTCATATCCCTGATGATTAGTGATGTTGAGCATCTTTTCATATTTCTGTTGGCCATCTATATGGCTTTTTGGAAAAGTCTCCAATCAGATCTATCCGTTTTTTAAGACAGTTTTTTTTTTTTTTTTCATGCTGGGTTTTACAAGCTCTCTGTATATTTTGGATATTAATCCCCTTATAGGATATATTACTTACAAACGTCTCCTCCCATTCAGTAGTCTGCCTTTTCATTTTGTTAATAGTTTCCTTCACAGAGAAAAGCTTTTGAGTTTTGCTGTTGTGTTGTGTTAGTCACTCAGACGTGTCTAACTCTTTGCAATGCCATGGACTGTAGCCTGCCAGGCTCCTCTGTTCATGGAATTCTCTAGGCAAGAATATCAGAGTGGATTGCTGTTCCCTTCCCCCGGGGATTTTCCCAACCCAAGGATCGAATCTGGGTCTCCCGCACTGCAGGCAGATTCTCTACTGCCTGAGCCACCACGGAAGCCACGAGTCTGATCCAGTCCCATCTGTTCACTACAGCTTTTGTTTCTCTTGCCTGAGGAAGCAGATCCAAAGACATATTGGTAATACTGCCTATGTTTTCTTCTAGAAGTTTCTTGCTTCAGGTCTCATATTTCAGTTTTTAATTCATTTGAGTTTATTTTTGCACATAGTATGAGAAAAAAGTCCAGTTTGACTCTTTAGCATGTCAAAAAAGCTGTCCAGTTTTCTTGGCACTGTTTTTTGAAGAGGCTTTCCTTTCCCCATTATAGATCCTTGCCTATTTTGTCAAAGATTAAGTGACCATATACATGTGGCTTCATTTTGAGGCTTTCTGCCCAAAACACAGTTTTGTTCAGAACTGTGTTATTTTTAATGGCTATATAGTATTCCATGGTAGAAATGTAGCATTATTTATTGACAAGTCTCCTACTAATGGATACCTAGGTTATTTCTAGTTTTTTCTTATCAAATACAAACCTACAGTGGGTATCCCTGTGAATGCATCTATGCTGTGAAACAAAGGTTGTAACAAAAGAGACCCAACCAACCAACTGGCTATAACAACACTGACCCAAGCCCTCCAGAGGTCCTCACTCTTGCCAACACCATTATGCTGTCGAAACACATTGCCAATGTGTTACTACTTGCATGTTAGAGACATTAACAATAAACATGCTCTAAATATTTCAGTTAGTCAGATCTTTCAGCCCTGGGATTTCTTTGGAAGCAATGATGCTAAAGCTGAAACTCCAGTACTTTGACCACCTCATGCGAAGAGCTGACTCATTGGAAAATACTTTGATGCTGGGAGGGATTGGGGGCAGGAGGAGAAGGGGGCGACAGAGGATGAGATGGCTGGATGGCATCACTGACTCGATGGACGTGAGTCTGAGTGAACTCCGGGAGTTGCTGATGGACAGGGAGGCCTGGCATGCTGCGATTCATGGGGTCGGACATGACTGAGCGACTGAACTGAACTGATAGTGATTTTTGTCATGTTTTGTCAAGTTTTATTGCACTATGAAAGAATAATTTTTTAAACAATTTCTGATTTTCATGACACATATGGAAAGATTCTATCACTCTAAACTTTTAAAATCAGTATTTTCTGCTAGTACCATTATTCTTAACCATTTTGTGATGAGAACCCTGTTTGAGAATCTGATGAAACCAGAACCACCCAGAAAAAAAGCTTTTAAATGTAAATATTTTGCAGATAATTTCACACAGTTCAAGCCTTCATTAACTTGATATGTGATCTTGTGGAAATCATATTTTATGCCTTTCTCTGCAAACTAACATGGAATGATAATTGTTCAAAATACTCACTATATCTATAGGTTAAGTGGGCCCCTTTCCAATATCTTTCTTCTCAAGGACTTCATTCCCACTGCCTGGTCTTCTTCGCATGCATCTTACACAAAAATACCTGTGAGTAAATATATGAAGAGTTCTCTTTAGGATTTGCCAGTTGCCATCTCTGGCCAAGCCCACATAGGTAATGAGCTTTGAAGAGTTAAGAAAAACTGGTAAAAAGATCCTTTTCCAACTTCTTGGGAAATTTTTATTATCGCTTATCGTTTAGCCATTCTCAATTTCTATAATTCCTGAGTCCTTAATTTTTACCACGCTGTAGAATAAATTTTAAAATCTCTTAATAAGTTAGGGGAAATTAAATAAAAGTTATGAAGGAGATATGATATCATGTAGACATGATAGAAGGCAAGCCAATGAGTACTCCAGAAGGAAGGAAGGTACTGTTGCTGCTGCTGCTGCTGTTAAGTCACTTCAGTCGTGTCCGACTCTGTGCAACCCTATAGATGGCAGCCCACCAGGCTCCTCCGTCCCTGGGATTCTCCAGGCAAGAACACTGGAGCGGGTTGCCATTTCCTTCTCCAATGCATGAAGGTGAAAAGTGAAAGTGAAGTCGCTCAGTCGTGTCCGACTCTTAGTGACCCCATGGACTGCAGCCTACCAGGCTCCTTCGCTGTATATCGCTTCACACGTGGCAAGGAAGGAAAAAATACACAAGGCTTTCTCATCAAAATGTAAGCTATTCATATAATAGCTAAATGGTATGTACTCAATGAAATTCAGAAGATCAACGTACTTTAACAATGAGGGCTTTCACAGAATTGTCACAAAATTCAGAGGAATAAATCTGGGTTACAGGCACACCTCTGCTAAGAAATCTGGGTAGAAACCTGGGTTACAGGCTGAGCTCTGCTACCCAGGAGCTACTGACTGGCTTTGGGCAAGTCACTTCCTTTCTCTGGGTTGATAATCCCCAGTTTAAACCTTACATTTTCACAAAAGCCTCCTTGGACCCTAAAGCAGCTGCCAGTGGTGGGCTTCTGGAGTTCCCAGTACTTATAGCTTTCAGATTTAATCATCTGTTCATTGCCTATTCTCTCCACTTGACAGTAAGCTCCACCTCTATACTCACCTCAAATCTGCTGCTCCTTATACAGTGCCTGGCACAAAATAGAGGGAAGAAAGGAGGGATGAATTAAGAAATAACTGAATCAATAAACTGATCCAAAAAAGAGGTGGACCAGAAGACCTCTAAGGTGTGCTTAGATATTAATGTATTAAAGACATTTCTTCCTGTTGAATGCTATAAATGCTTGGGTTTAATTAGGTTAAAACATTTATGGATCACCTAATTTGAATAGAGTCTTATGCTTGGTCTATAGGGAGAAAAAGGGTAGCCAAGGATGCATGAGAAATAGGTCTTGTCCCTGCCCTTCAAAGAAACGGGTTTGGCTAAGGAAAAAAGACTACATTAAACAACTAGGACAAAGGAATAGGACAACTTAAATGAAAACAAAAATAACAGAGTAAGTGATATGACTAAGAGGAATTGGATGGACTCTTAATTATTAAAGTACACTACTCAGCAGTGAACTGACTCCTCTGTAACCACACAGACAATTTAAGTGAGACCTGTTGGAAAATAACTCCAGCCTTTCCATCTTCTGGTAGTTTCGGAAGCCTCTTAAGTAAAAAGTGAGGCTCATGTTCCTGACACAGGGTTACAAGAGAGAAGTAAGATTCAGCTCAACAACAGATGAAGTCTGATATGACCCAATCAATCCTACTGCAGACAGCTTTGGAGGCATTCAGAGTTTCACCCACCTGGAAAAATAAATGCCATTCCAGAGAGAAACAAGGAAGTGCACTTTGAGAAAAAAACATTAAAATGGTAATGAAGCTCCCCTGGTGGCTCAGACAGTAAAGAATCTGTCTGCAATGCAAAAAACCCAGAGTCAATTCCTGGGTCATAAAGATCCCCCGGAGAAGGGAATTTCTACCCATTGCAGTATTTTTGCTCAGAGAATTTTTTGGATAGAGGAGGCTGGTGGCGTACAGTCCATGGGGTCACAAAGAGTCAGACACAGCTGAGCAACACACACACACACGGGAATTAATAAGATAGGCTACAAACTACTAATGCCATGCAATCCCCCTTTTTTGAGACCCTATCCACGCGCCTCCTGTAGGGTAGGTCATGCAAAGAATGCATAAAAAGTTCCTGGCAGGGTCCACGCTTGAGGAGACCTGATTGTCTAACTCCAGAGGCAAATAAGTCAATGAGGAAAACAATTCCAATTAGTAACAAAGTCTCCTAGTTCCAAAATGTGGCCTCAAATTACAGTGCCCAAAGAAGCTCGATGAGCAGAAAGGCCTGGAGTGGAGCTGGGAAACAGGGCTCTGCCCTTGGTACTTCTTGGTCTCTTCTTGGGCCTCTCACCCCTGAGCATTATCCCTCTCCCATCTTCTCCACCCTGGGAAGAAAGGTGGTGGGCACAAGGGAGTAGCCCCAACATTTAGTGGTCTGCCCAGCTGCAAAAGGAGGAAACCCAGGCAGACAGGCTGTGGCACGAGAGCACACCTGAGAGTGGTGATTCTGAGGACCGAGCAGGATGTGACTGGAAATAATTTAAGATGTGAGTTCTTTTTCCTTCCACACGACTGAAGTGACTTAGCAGCAGCAGCAGGAACAAACCCACAGTGGGGCTATCATCCTCCCAAGGCAAGATCTAATCCCATCTGCTCTTCTTCCTAAATTCTGAGGGAACAGGGGAGAGCTTCCAGTAGGAGAAAGCTCTCATTAGCTCACAGGCAGGAAACTAGGAGGTTTATTTAAAACTGAAGAAAGAGCAGGAGACTCAGCCTAACACAAGGTGCAGAGTGGCCACGTATCAGCTGCTGCACACCTCGTCTTCCCATTGCTATTCTCATCCCAGTGCCCGTAATTTAAAAAACTCAAAATCAACAGCTTAAAAGAAAATCCAGCTTGATTAGAGGCTGTATATTTCTTGCTTCCTCAAACTAAGAATAACTCTGTAAGGAAGAACACATGGCCGAAACACTGGTTTTTTCCCCTTTAGGAGGATTAACAAGCAACTTCATGAAATAAGAGTCGCCCAGTTTATTGTTACCACCCCCGCTTTCTGTCACCCTAAACAAACACAGGCACTTCCTCCATCAGTGCTCATGGAGAGAAGAGGGTGGGAGGCTCCTGCTGCATGCCTATAATATCTCTTCATTCAAAGAAATTACACTAGATAATCTTTCTGATTATGAACCCCCCCAAGCCCCAAACAAACAAACAATTCTATCACAAATCTTCTCCAAAAAGAGGATCTGGAAAGAAAAATTCAATCATCTGTAGGTATCTGCTGGGGAATTGGACCCACCTAATTCCCCAGTAGATACCAAAAGTTGCAGGTGCTCCATCCCCTTATATAAAACATCAGTGTTGACGTAATCTCTAGATTACTTATGTTACCTAACATAATGTAAATACTATCTAAATTGTTATAAATACAATGTAAAAGCTATGTAAATAGTTGCCAGTGTGCAGCAAATTCAAGTTTTCCTTTTTTTGGAATTTTGTGTAACTTTTTTTCTCAAATATCTTCGATCTACAGTTTATTGAATCGTGGATATGAAGGGCTGACTGTACACTGTAGTGGATCTTTTCATACCACAAATATTCTCATGGATTTTTATATATTTCCCTCAAAAGTCTGAGATAAAAAGAGAGAAAGCCCACAAAATTTAGACAGCTGTTAAGGATTCAGTGAGCTACTGCTCATATCACCAAAGAATGCAGAAGAATCCATGGAGTTGTACTTATACCTCTCATCAATAAATTCAAGCAAATATTTTCTCCCATATGGCTCATGCAGCTCAAAATCAAACAACCCAATAAAAAAAAGGGGGGGGGATCTAAATAGACACTTCTGTAAAGAAAATAGGCCAATGGCCAAAAAGCACATGAGAAGATGCCTGTGTGTGTGCTCAGTCTGGTCCGACTCTTTGCAACCCTATAGATTGTAGCCCACCAGACTCCTCTCTCCGTGGAGTTTCCAGGCAAGAATACTGCAGTAGGTTGCCATTTCCTACACTAGGGGATCTTTCCAAACCAGGGATCAAACCTGCACCTCCTGCGTTGGCAGGTGGATTCTTTACCACTGAGCCACCTGAGAAGCCCCGACTAATTATCAGAGAAATGCAAATCAAAACTACAATGAGGTATTAATGGCTATCATCAAAAAATCCACAAAAATATATGAATAAATAAATAAATGCTGGAGAGGGTGTGGAGAAAAGGGAACCCTCCTACGCTGTAGGTGGGAATGTAAATTGGTAATAGCCACTATGGGAACAGTATGGAGGTTCCTTAAGAAATTAAAAACAGAACTGCCATATGACCCTGCAATCCCATTCCTGGGCATATATCCAGAGAAAAACATGCTTCAAAAGGATACATCCACCCCAGTGTTCATGGCAGCAATAGCCAAGACATGGAAGCAACCTAAGTGTCCATAAAGAAAGTGTGGGATATATATATACATATATACACAATGGAATATTATTCAACCATCAAAAGAATAAAATAATGCCACTTGCAGCAACATGGATGGACCTGGAGATTATCATACTAAGTGAAGTAAGTCAGATAGAGAAAGACAGATGTCATATGACATTGCTGCTACTGCTAAGTCGCTTCAGTCGTGTCCAACTCTGTGCGACCCCTTAGACGGCAGTCCACCAGGCTCCCCCGTCCCTGGGATTCTCCAGGCAAGAACACTGGCTGCTGCTGCTGCTAAGTCGCTTCAGTCGTGTCCGACTCTGTGCGACCCCATAGACGGCAGCCCACAAGGCTCCTCCGTCCCTGGGATTCTCCAGGCAAGAACCTTGGAGTGGTTGCCATTTCCTTCTCCAATGCATGAAACTGAAAAGTGAAAGTGAAGTTGCTCAGTCGTGTCTGACTCTTAGTGACCCCCTGGACTGCAGCCTACCAGGCTCCTCTGTCCATGGGATTTTCAATGCAAGAGTACTGCAGTGGGGTGCCATTGCCTTCTCCTAAAAAAAATGATACAAATGAACTTATTTAGAAAACAGAGACAGTTTCACATATCTCAAAATTAAATTAAATTTATGGTTACCAAAGGGGGAAACATATGGGGGAAATAACAAATTAGGAAACTGGCATTAATATATACACACTACTTCATGTAAACTAGATAACTAACAAGGACCTACTATATAGCATTAATGCTACAATGTAGTATTAAAAGATGCTTGTTCCTTGGAAGAAAAGCAGTGACAAACCTAGACAGCGTATTAAAACACAGAGACAAAAGTCTGTATAGTCAGAGCTACAACTTTTCCAGTAGTCACGTATACATGTGAGAGTTGGACCATAAAGAAGGCAGAGAGGTGAAGAATTGATGCTTTCAAACTGTGGTACTGGAGAAGGCTCTTGAAAGACCCTTGGACAGCAAGGAGATCAGTCCTAAAGGAAACCAACCCTGAATATTCATTGGAAAGACTGATGCTGAAGCTGAAGCTCCAGCACTTCAGCCACCTGATGTGAAGAGCTGACACATTAGAAAAGATCCTGATACTGCGAAAGATTAAGAGGAAGAGAAGGAGGTGACAGAGGGTGAGATGATTGGATGGCATCGTCAACTCAATGGACATGAGTCTGAGCAAACTCTGGGAGATGATGAAGTACAGGGAAGCCTGGCATCCATGGAGTCACAAAGAATTGACAGGACTGAGCAACTGAGCAACAACAACAACTATATAGAACAGGGAACTCTAATCAATATTATATAATAACCTATATGGGAAAAGAATAAGAAAAGAATGGTTGAATCGTTTTGCTGTACCCCTGAAAGTAACACATCATTGCAAATCAACTATATGCCAATAAAATTTTTAAAAAAACAAGCAAGAAAAGAGACAATTAATGCAGTGAGAGACCCACAAGATTATACGAAATTGCAGCCAATGCTAATAACTAAAAAAGGAAGCTCAAACCAGAAAAGCAATACAAGTATTTAAATTTTTCTTACCTTGAGTAGAAAAAAAATTTTTTTAAGTCTTATTTTGTCCACGATACAATAAGAAAAATGGAGAAATAAAGGAGAGAGTGAGAAGGGCCAGAAGGAGATATGTTTTAAAAACTACAATTTATAAGCCTAAAGTATGGCTTAAATCATTTGAGCAAGAGGTGGAAAACCATAATTTAAAAAGAGTGAACAAAAGAAACACTGATATGCTTTCAGCTCCACAGTCAGAAGGGCAGAACTGCCAGGACAGCATTACCATTGTTTGAGAACGCCGGCAGGTTTATTCATGCTAAACATGCTATAATTGAGAATCAATATGGGGCAGAGTGTGCTTAAATGAACTCCAAGGGTTTGTACAAGGGTTCGTACAACCAGTCCTGTTAATGTCACACTGCATTTTATTAAATGATGTTTGGAATAAAAAGTCTGTTGGTTGGGCCTGGGAAAACTTTGTTTTAAAGAGGTATAACTTCTTATGACAGCTATAATCATAACATTGATCTTCATGATAATCTCACTATACATAAAAGGAATCAACTATGAAGATAATGAACCAGTGCTCAGGTTGCATGGAGTGTCCCTAAAACTGCCTTCAATTTCTAATGTGGGAGATAAATCAGGACATTATGAAGGTCCAGGATAATTATCACCATAATAGGTGCAGGGAGAACAGTATCCTTTTTTTCCCAAAGTAACAAGTTTATTCAATTGTTTTTTTTTTTTTCAGTAATTTATTTTTATTGACATAGACTTGATTCACAATGTTTAAGGTGTTCAGCAAAGTGAATCAGCTATACATACACAAGTGATTCAGTGGTAAAGAATCCACCTGCAATGCAGGAGATGCAGGTTCAGTTCCTGGGTCGGGAAGATTCCCCTGGAGGAGGAAAGGGCAACATGCTCCAATATTCTTTTCTGGGAAATCCCATGGACAGAAGAGCCTCTTCACGGGATCACAAAGAGTCAGATGCGACTGAGCACACTAACACATATGCTGCTGCTGCTGCTAAGTCGCTTCAGTCGTGTCCAACTCTGTGCAACCCCATAGATGGCAGCCCATGAGACTCCCCTGTCCCTGGGATTCTCCAGGCAAGAACACTGGAGTGGGTTGCCATTTCCTTCTCCAATGCATGAAAGTGAAAAGTGAAAGTGAAGTCGCTCAGTTGTGTCCGACTCTTAGCGACCCCATGGACTGCG